>CAWVNO010001928.1:0-28913 GCA_963930645.1 Salticus scenicus | reverse complement strand
TGTGGTGACATGTCTCCGGAACAACCGTAGGGGTGCGTCCCAGACCGTCGCCAATTATCCATAGCGCAGTAATGGTGCGACGTCAAACACAGCCTACCTAATTACTTACCTACCTACAACCATGGATCATATTTTAATTTTCCAGCGTAAGAAAATTAATTTTCTAAAAGTAGAGAAAAAAAGTTGATATTTATATTCTTTCTTTTTTCCATGGTTTTCCTTTACATCCATGGTTTCGGGCCGCGGTACCTTAGTCTGTAAAGCACCGAACACGTAATTGGAAGACTGCCGATTCGATACTTGAGCCGGCCAAAGACCGTCGTGTACATTAATCGTGACTGGTGCACATAAAATCTGTTGTGACCGCGAAGTCCTCCATGTTCCCACCCACACTATACCTCTGGGGATCACCAAAGCGGGGGGGGGGGGGGGACCGCCAGTGGATGAAAATATTGATGGCATGTCTCCTGAACATCTCTTGGGGTGCGACCCAGACCGTCGCCAATTACCCATAGCGCAGTACTGGTGCGACGTTAAATCGAACCTAACCACCTACGTACAACCAAGGATCGTATTTTAATTTTCCCGTGTAAAATGACTTCATGACAGAAGAACAACGTCACTGGGAGAAACTTTCTTCAAAATGGCAAATAGAGTACCTTTATAAACTTGTCGTTTTTAGTTAATAACTTCTTTAATGAAAATGATAGAAATTTCTAAGCAGCTGAAATGTCTTACTTGGAGTATTCGGAACACATTGATACCTCTCATTACGCGAAGGACCCTGCCCTCTGCTAGAAGATGCTGTCGTAGACAAAACAATTTGACGCCAGTGACCGTAACTTTTTTTTAATATATAGAGATAAAGAAAATCTGTTTAAAAATTATTTAATAAAATATTCTAATTAAAGAACACAAATTTATTTATTTAAAACATAATTTTTAATAACTAATTTTGTTGAGATTGCTTAATTATTATAGTTTGCACTTTTAATTATCAACTTTTAATCAATTTAGACTTTTAAATATTTCAGTTCAAGCGGTTCTGCTATCAAAGCTGGAAGACTAAAAGTTCCGGATTTGATCCCAGGTCGCGCTCGTTGATCTGGCCGTTCGGAGTTTTCTATGGTTTTCTCCGCAACCCGCGTGAATACAGGCTGGGGCCTCTTAGTAAGTAAACCTCTCCCCCCCCCCCAGAAAGGCATTTCCCCCCACGCGTAGGACCCTCGTGTTGCCAATCGGCTCTAACACCTACACCACGAAGATATTTTTAATATAAACACAACACAGCTTCAATAACACCTGTCAAGAGCAAATCCACAGTACAAACTCTATAGCATTAACCATAGATCCATTAAACTTTTTCGATAGTGTTTGTATCAATACTGATTATTATTCATTTTCTTTTCCTTTGGAAAAAAAAAAAAAAATGATTTTGATGAAATTCTGGCAAAAACAGGATTTAGTTTAGGACAGAGTTTTTTTTTTTTTTTTTTTTTCCAAGTTATAACATCGCTTTCAAATTATTCAATTCTATTTCCGATAAATTTTCGATTTCGATAATTGTCCAACTATCGTAAAACTGGTACCGTAAAAATCCGCAGACTGAGTGGTCCTCTGTCCTAAGGGAAAAAAAAACTTTAGAGTTATAGGAATTTATCCTCATGGGGGTAACAAAATGATATGTATTTCTATCAGAACATGGTATAAAAATGTCACTTACGGCTGGGTTGCAATTTTTTTAAAGTATCAGTAAGTGTTTCATATATTTCTTTAGTAGGAGGAAAGGGCAGCGAGAAAGTAGATGATTCTTTGTCTATCACTATGTTACTTATTTTCATATTGGGTTTATTTTCTGTCGAGAGTGAACAAGAAGACCACTTTTCACTTTACAACTAATTCAATTATTTTTAAATTTTCTAAATATAAAACTTATTAAACTATCAAATAATGTAACACATTCAACATTATTAATATTATTATTACTATTTTGTACATTATTAATTAAAAAAAAGAAAATTTAATTTTAAAATTCAGTACGCAAACGGTAATTCTAAAATTTTACATATGTCAGATCTATCACGTTATATTTATTAAAAATTTAAAACTTAAAAAAGATCAGGTGAGAGTCTTGTTTATATAGATTAATATTTCTGAACTTCAAATGTGTTTCAATTGAGTGATATGATGATCAATTGAGTGATATGACTCAATTGAGAGCAATTGAGTGATAAAAATGAATAACTTAAATCGTGTCTGTTATTTGTCATGTCTTTCACGCTATATTATTCATTTATTAAGTGTGAATTATTTTTCTTAAATTAAAAATTCTGTATTATTTATAAGAAAAACATGCAGATACACTAGCACACCAAAATCCATAAAGTTAAATAAATATTTAGTAATTAAAATTGAACAAGAATGCAATTTAAAGTCTAGTCCGTCGCAAATGAAATTAACAACAACTGAGATTTAAATTTTTAAAATTAAGAATTTACTGAGTGAAAGTTTTCTCTCTCCCCTTTTCTATTTATTTAAATTTAATCAAAAATATATTAGCTCCAACAGTTCTGAGAGGGTTTTCTCTCATAGCTGGTTGACGTGAGGTGCTATGCTCGATTCCAGGTCGCGCTCGTCGGCTTTTCCGTTTGGAGTTTTCTGTAGTTTTCTAATAAAATTACATAAACATAAATACTAGTTAAAGCACTTAGAAAGACCTCACGAAAGGCACTTTCCTTGACCTGTTGAGGTATTTGCTCCAAACTTTATTAGATACAACTACATTTAAATTGATAGGGAATTCTGTGCTATAGTTCCTGAGTTATAATCGCCACAAATTTTTGTCACACACACACATAGAATTTTCTTAAAAAAAAAAAAAAAAAAAAATGCGTATTTGATGCTTTTATTCTATTTGAAATATTTTAATAAAACGTTAAGAAAGACGCAATACACTGGTAATTATGCTTTTGTAGGTACCCTGTGCGTGTGTATGTGTAAGGGGAAGGGGGGGGGGTTTAAGCAAAGAATGATATCATTAAAAAATTTTATTGTTATCAGTAAAGCTAAATATATTATTAAATTCTGGGACGTCGAGTGATATAAAATATCGACATTGAGAAAGTAATAGCTTCTTATATTTTCATCCATTATTTAGCAAAATGTGAAGGGATGGGGCACAGCATAAATAATAATAATAATAATAATTTATATTATAGAAAACATTTCTAAAAAATATATATATATATATATATATCATGTGGAAATCAGATGTAATTTTTCACTACTTTCTCAATTAATTTCCCAATCCATGAGCTTGATTAGTAGGGGGCTTAAATTATTTAAAATTCAATTCCCCTTTCTTAAATAATTTTACCGAAATAGGCTTTTGTCCTGAAGGGATTTTGTCCGGGTGGATTTTGTCCGGAGTTGATTTTGTCCGGAGTGGAATTTTGAAAAGCAAAACTATTTTACAGCTAGAAAAAAAAAAAAAAAAAAAAAAAAAAAAGGAAGAGAAAAGAAAGAAAGAAAGAAAAAGCGTTTAATCTCAGCTAAATATTAAAATGTGTGGAATCTTTTTATATTTGGTTTAAATAAGCAATTATTTTACAGTAACTAACAAAAATTGGACGTTTTTCAGAGTTAATTTCTGAATCAGATCACTTTATCAAAAGTGAACAAAGTTCTTGCTTTTATGTCTGATTGCAATAATTTGTGATATCCTCCCTTTACTAACTGCATGATCATATCACTTACGCTTGACTTATTTTGTTTGATCCATTTTTTGCTATTAGTATATTACTATGGTTCACGGCTGAAAAGAGGAACTATTTAACAGCTAGCTAAAATTAACAAAAAAAAAAAAAAAAAAAAAAAAAGAAAGAAAGAAAGAAAGAAAAAGGAAAGGAAAGGAAAAAAGAAAAGAAAAGAAGGAAACAAAATAAAAGAAAAAGAGAAAGAAACCATTTAATCGCAGCTAAATATTTTAATATTTAGCTGCGATTAAATGGTTTCAATGTACTAAATGGTTTCAAATGGTATTAAATGTATGAAATATTTTTATATTTGGATTAAAAAAGCAATTATTTTGGACAAAAATTCAGCGTTTTTCAGAGCTAATTTCTGAAACCGATATTATAGATGCTAAAACGAGCCTCTTGTATTCCCATTTATTTCAGTAGTTTTTAAATAAATTTGATTCTTCGATAATTTAGACAAACACTCTAGAATAATAGGGGTTTCTAGAACTTTCTTTCAAAGGACACTAGAATTTATAAGGATGACATGAAGGCTATTATTACTAGAGCCATAATTTAGAATCTAGATGTCAGTTTTAGAATTACTCAGTGCAAAACGTAAACGTAGTAAAGATAGACACTCTTTTTTAATTGTCATTGGGCATAACCTTCCCCCTGGGCATTTAACAGGGGTTCAGTGCAGGACTATAGAAGAGAAGGTATTTCGAAGTGTTTACTGATGATAACGAATTTAGAGAAAGACATGAATAGTTTTCTCTAACGACCTTTCTTCTAAAGATGCAAGCGGCTGGGCTTTTGATGTCCATTGCATTTCTACACACCTATTTCAACAAAGAATTAAGTACCCACCAGCTATGAGTCAAAGAAATAAGACAGATTTTTTACTGTGTAGGAAATGGAAAACTTTTCTGACATTTTGGGAAAAGGTTAATGCTGAGACGCAATTATAAACAAATATAAGTGAAAAATTCTGAATAAAAAAAGTTTTTGTTCTTTTTTTTTTTTTTTTTTTTCCGAAAATAATTATTTTGTAATATATATATATTCCAAAAATATTTTTTTTACTCTAGAAAAATTAATAAATAATAATAAGAAGGCGATGAAGAAGAAGAAGGAATGGTTACTTTCTTCCTTCTTTTTGAAAAGACTAATAAACTTATAATAATTTAATAAAAGATAAATAATTTTTAAAAAATTATTATGACGAATAAATGTAAAGTTTTATCCTCTCAAATATTTTCTCACAAAATAAAATTTTATTATTAACATATTGTTTTACTTGTATTTTAAACATATATTTCTAAAATCTTTCATGAAAATCTATTGAGAAAAGCCATAATTTAACTACAATTACTTTATGAATTACTTTCTTCTCTACACCAATTATGTCTGAGCACAAATTAGAATTACTTCAAATATCAAGTAAGTTTCAGACGTTATCAAAAGTTTCATTACCATTTTTTTCTGCTGAATATTTTTTCCTTTACCATTTTATCCGCTTACCATCTTTTCCGTTACTATTTTTCCTATACCAGTTTTACCGGTTACCGTGAACAATACCTATAATCGTGTGAAATATTCCAAGACATTGAAAAAATTTTAAAATTTAGAAATCAAAGTTTATCTAAGGAAAATCCCAGAAGAAAAGGTTTATTTAATCTAAACTTTAGCAACTGCATGTAATTTCCAAAGTATTCTCTTTAAAATTATATTTACTATAGAAAACATTAAATTTATTAAAAAATCTTTTTAAAAATTTCCACATCTATCTAATGCAAATTTAATGTACTTCAATTCTGTATGTCCTAAATCTATCAAATATTAAAATATAAACTGAAGTCGACGAATAAATTTCGAATAAAAACAGATTTTTTACCCTTTCATTTACGTTTGTGGCCGAGATCAGTGCTCTCAATCAGATAGACGGAAAGTGTCAGATTCAAACATTTTTTTGCTGAGCTGTGCTTACCCATTTTGCGGCCCAGTACAGACTTTAGATTTGCGGCCCCCTCTAACATCCATAAAATTGCACAGGAACGAGAATAGCACATATTTCAGAATAAATGTTATACAATAAAAGCTTAATGCAATGTACCTTTATATAAAGCTAATTTAAATATATAATAAACTAGTGGAATCCGTGACTTCGTTCGCGGAAAAAAATTAACAAAAATAATTTATTTTGTAAAATTTTCCTCTCTGAAAATGTTGTGTAGCACTAGTGCGACTTAACTCACTCTCTCACCCTATATGATAATCAAAATATGTATTCCACTTCCAAATGCTATTTAGATCACAAGCAAAAAATTAAAAGAAAAAGTAGTCTTCTGCATTGGGGTTTAAGTTAATTGCCTGAATGTACAAGTTGGCATAAGAAAGATGAGAATTCCAATATTTAATTGTATAACTATACACATGATTGAGTTAATTTTAAGCATCACCAATTATATTTGATAGCATAGGAAAATGCATACCCACATAAGTATTCATATGATCTTCATATTTTTTTCCCTTAAAATTTCTTCTGTAACTGGTATATTTCATTTTAACCATAGTGTCAAATATTTCGAAATTAAAATTTCAGGCAGTAGTTTCGTTTGCTAAATGCATTACTTTTTTTATATTACTTTTGCTTAGCTTTACTAGTATATGAAAGGTTCTGCTTTCAAAGCCGGAATACAGGAGGTCCCGAGGTTAATTCCAGCTCCCGCTTGTCGGCCTAGCTGTGCGGAGTTTTGCGTGGTTTTCCCCTTAAACTCGTGTAAGTACGAACTCTGACTCCTTATAAAGACCCGATGGACGACATTCCACCCAGACGTAAATTATTTGGTCTTAACCCACAATCATAATCTTACTCCTGTAATTTATTCTCAAGAATTTTTTTTTTTTCCTTTCACGTTTGAAGTATATATATATATATATATATATATATATATATATATATGTCATATTAAAATGTACAGTCACAAATGAAAAGATACAATTTGCAGTCAGTGGACTAAGTAATTATTCAATTAAGTGGAGTAGTTACAACCTTCACGCGAAGGTGAGCCCTCCTCTTAAGGGGTCTGGGACAACAATTTTTTGTTTTTATTATTTATTGATGAATTGCAGCGATTATTTTTTCTGAAATTGGAGCTTTTTTGACAATGAAGTTGAGCAAGAAAGAATCTTAAAAAAAATTTAAGTAAAATTCTAAACATTTAAATAAATTTTTAGAAATTTAAAATTTAAAATTTTTGATAAATTAAAAATTTGTTATATCTCATGAACTAATGGTTCAATTTACAAACTTTTTTCACTCTTATATACAGAAAAGATTTATCTTCAATTTGTCTTCGGGATTTTTAATTAGGAGCAAAACTTTTTTGGTAATCCAAAAATTATGCATGAAATAAGTACTTTTTTCAAATTAAAAGTAATATTTAAACAATTTATTTTTATAATCAGAAATCCTGAAGACAAATTGAAGATAAATCGTTTCTGTATATAAAGGTGAAAAAAGTTTGTAAACTGAACCATTAATTCATGAGATATAACAAATTTTAAATTTATCAAAAATTTTAAAATTTAAAATTTTATTTTAATTTTTGAAATTTTATTTAATTTCTTTTTAAGATTCTTTCTTGCTCAACTTCATCGTGAAAAAAGCTTCAATTTCAGAAAAAAATAATTACAGCAATTCATCAATAAATAATAAAAACAAAAATTTGGTGTCCCTTGAAACTTACATCTTGAAAAAACAACTTCCGACTAACAACTCAAATGAACAACTAGCTGACTGGAGCATTCTCTTCTTGCGGGAGCGATCACGTGATCGCGAGCGCTCTGATTATCTTAGGAGATTCATACTATACACAAGAAGGAGGAGTCAGAACATTCTGGATTAAATTTACCTATGCATTGCACAATATACGGTTTTTTCATATATAACGGTTTTTTTCATCGGAAAATAAAAATAATTTTAAGAATTGAGAACAAGTTACAGAATTTGTAATTAATGAAATATTTAGAAATAAATTAATAAAGAATTAATTGGGACTCTATCAGTGGATTGGTAAGAAGTAAAATCATTTAAGTTTGAGAAATGAAGCCTTAATTTTAAGGGGGCTTTCATTATATTTCACATATAATTAAATATATAGTATTAGACTAATAGTAATATATAAATATTATTATAAATTTCACATATATAGGGACAGTATTAAACCAATAAATTCTCGAAGAGAAGGCTACAACTTTGCTACTGAGCTACAGACTAGCTCAACTATGCATTACTAAGTTATGATATTATACTGCATTATACTGTAAATAAAACTGTACTGTAAATAATATACTGTAAATACTGTAAATAATAACTCCCTTTTCGGACACATGAAACTGTCTCGAAAGTATAAAGGGGTCTTTCTAAGTGATCCTAGCCCTTATTTACATGAGTTTCGGCGAAAACCATGGAAAACTCCAAATGAGTGCGAGCTGGGATCGAACCAACCGGCACTTCACCATGAATGTTAAAAAGACCAATTGCTTTGTGCCACTGTGAACGCTGCATCTTTGCATACTTGACAGAACACTTTATCTTAATCTCATAGTAAGAAGTCTAAGGAAATGTATTTTTATATTTGAAATTTCTTTCCAGAGGATCAATTTTCTTTTAGAAATGTTTCAGGTTGAATATTCGATTTATTTGACTTTGAAGCAAAATTATCTTTATTCTGTGATTTATAATATTCCTATTTAAAGAAAAATATATCCACCTCTTTAAAGCATATAAGTGTAAAATAGCTTGATATTAAGGATGTTAAACACAGTTATCTACTGATTGTGTGACTGATTCTAGGTTATGAAAGAAAACCCAAAAAATTTGAAAGTTGGCGACAGGAGTCACTTTCTGCTTTATGGTACAGTTACATGTTTACTATTTATTCAAATGTGAATACCTATGAAGAATAATCATCTCGAAAAGTTTACTGAGGAGGGGGAGAATACAAAGATAAAGAGTGATTAATAAATAAAAGTGTGCCTGCCGCTTTAAGCTGGTGTTATGATTTCTTTAACGTAACTAAATAAATGATTTAAAGGAGAAAGCTAAAATATTTAACATGTTACAAATAATATTATTTAAATACTGATTTTAAAATTCTTATTTTAACATTTAAAAAGTTAAAACTGAGATAATTATTCTTAAACTTCTAAGTGCAATTTTTATACCAGTTCATACGATTATAATTTTAAAAGATGTGAAAGAAAACATAAATTAAACATTGGAAAAACAAAATTTTAAATATTATAATTCAAAACATTTTCATTCAATTTTAATGCACAGAGGAATTTTAATAATATGTATATATATATATATATATATATATATATATATATAGATTACCATGTATATATTCCTTTAAAACTAGGTGGTAATATTAATAATTTAGTTTTCTCCAATTTTTAAATATAAGACCGCATCAAAACATAATTCAGTCGCACAATTTAACTCCCTGCCAGCTCATTTTATTCCCGGTTTGAAATCAAAGAATGCCATAAAAATTTAATGCTTATTTTCATATATATTTTTTTAATATTATAAATCGTTTGCATAAACATTTCCTTAAAAAATAAATAAATAAAATAAAATAAAATTATATTTATACAAATAAATAAAATAAAAATTAAAAAGTGCAAGTAAAAAGAACGTTTAAAGTTGGCTTTCTGCATTTCATTGCCCAGGTTTATGTTACTAATGGATTTGTACCAGATTTTTTGTTTGTTTGTTTTTCTCTCTATATCTTTTTTTAATGCATTTGTGGAATTTTACATTAATTTACCTTTTTTTTATTAATTATCTTTTTTTCGGGGGGACGGTGTAAAAGGGTCTTTTTTTTTTCTTATTTCCGCTATTATTAATTATAAATAAATTATTTTGAGATTCAAGCTAAGTGTAATATATCAACGCAAACTAAGTTCCGAAGAAAATAATATGAGAATTACATACCATAAATTGTAATATTATGTTTATATTAATGTAGGTAAAAGAAGCAAATAATTTGTTTCGGAAATAAAAGTAACTACATTTGTATCAAAAAACATTTAAAATTTATTTTTAACCATACAAGAAAACTATCTCATGATTGTAGTTAAAGTATTTTTATTTTAAACTAGCAGACCCGGCCACGCGTTGCTGTGACTAAGTTATACGTTGAATTATACGGCTGTAAACGATTTAGTACAGTCAAATTATTATTTATGAACAAAGACGAAAACGTTGTAGCCGATGTAAAAACCCACAGGGTTGAGATTTGAAACTTAGGTCAAAATTTGGAAGCGATTGATAAAAATTTTCGTAGTGTTGATATTAAGCACAAATTAATTTTATTGTAGGGTCCTATAAATTTTAATGGAGAAGTGATATATATTATTTCTAATGCTACTTTGGATAAAATTGCTAAAATGACTAATATATAAATTAAATTCTATTAAAATTCTATTAAAATAAAAGTATAAAAGAAACAGACGATTTTAAAATCAATTTTTATGGAGGAGTGAAATATAATATATGCTATAATGGATAATTTTACTATAAAATGACCTCATCATTTTAAATATTTTAAAGAGGGCAACAGCTGTAGTTATAAAAAGGAAAACAATAAGGCTAAACCAGAAAAGTAAGTAAATTTGATAAATATTTTAAAACTTTAAAATTGGAAATCTTATGAAATATTGGACATTTAAAGTAAATACATGTATTATTTTAAATAGAAAAAGATTTTTGAAAAGTTTAGTGTATTTTAACGAAGTGATGAGAAGTTTTTGAGTATGTTAAAATTTTAATAGTAAATTCAAGTTAATAAAGATGGGAAACATTGAGGATTAAGATAAGAATAATTATAAGATTAAAAAAAAAAAAAAAAAAAAAAACTTTTTATATACCATGCTTTTAAATTTTAATATACTAATAATATACTAATTAAAAGGAAAATGATAAATATTCTATCATACTTTGAAGTCAAATTTGTTTTCAAATGTCTAAATAAAATATCTGATGTAAGATACTAATATTTTGCAGCGGAATAGATTTCATTTCTGTCATCCTTGGCGAAAAAAAAAGAATATCGCCAAATTATCTGGCGAAAATATTTAATTCCTTTCAAAAATCATGGTTATTTTAACAACTTATATTAAAAGAGTAATGAATAATATGAAACAATATTTCGTACAATACATATTACATGTCATACATACGTACAATGAATAATACATATTACATTTTGTACAATGCATACATCTGGCATGTATATTTTCGTGTTACGCTTTTGATCGCCAAATAATAATAATAATAATAAAAAAAGCCAAGGGCGACAGAGTTTTGAAATTTAAAATAAAAATTTTGTCAATTTGACAGCAAAATAATTCAATCTAACACCCGCGATAGCTAATACACATCTATACCCAAATATAAGGATTAAAATCGGGAAATAAATTTCCTCGATTTTTAATAATTTCTTACAAAAAATCCAGTGGGCAATTAACATAGGAAATCTTTTTCTTGGCTGCACAGACGGTCAGTGAGTCACACTTCGCTTGCGTATAGAACTCATAGATATAGTATAGCATATATAGAATAGAGTGATCATTGGGGAGAAAAAAGTTATTCCTTTTCATTTGGGAAAAGACGACGTTTTTACCAAAATATGGCCGTCTTTCCCCGAGTGAATACACACGGGAATACATACTAATATTTTAGCAAATAAAATTTATGAATAATTTATTTGCTAAAGGGGAATGGAAGACTCCAGATACAGTTTCAAATTCATATTTCTTTCTTTCTTTCTTTCTTTTTTTTTTTTTTTTTTTTTTTTTCAATACCACTTAATGGCTGTTTCCAAAGCTTTTTACTTTCTTCTATATGTAATATAGAGAAAGTATTGGATTCGCGAAAATTTTCGACCTCCGTTTTTTGACGGATCTACACGTTTTGGGATGTCCTGAACACGAATTGATAGTTTTTAAAAAATGTCTGTCTGTGTGTCTGTCTGTCTGTCTGTGTGTCTGTATCATTTTTTTGTGGACGCTGTATCTCACGAACCAATGAATGAAATTTAACCAAACTTGGTATTTAGTTGCACCCTGACATGAACTGGTGCCCATTAGATTTGGGGATCAATAGCTCAACAGGTGGCGTTGTGATCGCATTTTATGCAAATTTTTAACATGGCAGAATAGGACAAAATTCCGTATAAATGAGCATAAAGTGAGTTAATTTAAACTTGTGATTGTAAAATTAATATGAATTATTGATAATAGTAGTAGTTAACTAGGAAAAAAAATTTGTGCATGGGGGGGCATCGGTTCCCCCCCCTGGGGGGTAAGTACCCCCCCGGGAGGGTTAAATTTTGAAGATGGGTATCATTCGAAAGATCTCGTCAATACCTTTAAAACGAATGGTTGAACTATAAATCTGTGATAATTTAAAACAAAGTTATCGAATTTTTTTACTTTTAACAAAAAAAAAAAAAAAAAAAACAGAAAAAAATCGTATTTTTTTTTTTTTTTTTTTTTTTAACGAAATTTTACCAAACTTGGTATTTAGTTGGTCCCCGACATAAACTGGTGCTGATTATATTTGGGGATGAATAGCTCAACAGGAGGCGCTGTGATACCATTTTATCTAAATTTTTAACATGGCAGAATAGGACAAAAATTCGTATAAATGTGCATAATAAGAGTTATTTTACACTTGTGATTGTAAAATTAATATGAATTATTGATAATAGTAGTACGTAACTAGGAAAAAAATTTTGTGCATGGGGGGGCATCACTTCCCCCCTGGGGGGGAAGTACCCCCCCCCCCCGTGGGGGATAAATTTTGAAGATGGATATCATTCGAAAGATCTCGTCAATACCTTTAAAACGAATGGTTGAACTATAAATCTGTGATAATTTAAAACAAAGTTATCGAATTTTTTTACTTTTAACCAAAAAAAAAAAAAAAAAAAAAAACAGAAAAAAATTCGCATTTTTTTTTTTTTTTTTTTTTTTTTTTAATATTGTTACTGATTGAATATGTATAGGAAAATATAGAAGAAAGTCTCGTGGTGGCCACAACATACTAGTTTTTTTTTTTTTTTCGGCATCAAAAATCTTTGTACGATAACATGGGGATGAGAGATCTATATATATTACTATATCTATGATAGAACTACATTAGCACTTTATCAATGTGTATAAAATCTTTAAATTGATTATGACGTCAATTTTCGTGAGATGCATAACTTAACTTTTTATAATTTTTTAACGTTCACGTTTGATTAAATGTATTTATTTTTATGTCGAAAGAAAATGAACTCGTATTTTTATTTTTTATTTATTTTTTTATTTATTATTATTATTTTTTTTTTTTTTTTGGCAACAACTAAATTAATGGAACTCACAGATATTTTGGAGCAACTTTAATAAAGGTCTATAATTAACAAATAATTGCAATAAAACAATATTGTGACAATAAATTGAGATAAAAACTATCCTATCTCTCAAGTTGGACCAAACTGCACACAGTGTGCAAAATTTCATTAAAATCGGTTCCTTAGTTTAGGAGTTTACCCCGGACAAACATCGTGACACGTAATTTTTATATATATATATACAGATATAATTTTAAGAAGAAGAAGAATTCTTTAAAATGTTGGAAGGAGATCCAAAAGCTTTAATTTATTATTCATAAAACTTGTTCAGCTGCGCCATAACCCCCTAGTGTTTACATAAACAAAACTTTTAGAAAAAAATTCATTAAAGGTTTTGTAGAAAAACATTTATTTGGCAGCATAAAAGTGATCTTAAAATTTTATCTGTAAAACAATTTTATGAATGTAATTAAATAATGCATAATAAACATAATATTATGAATAGCAAGTTGAACTATCCTTTCCAATCTTCTGTATTTTCAAATAAAGATTGCTTCTGAAGTAATTCATTTTTAGTAAAGCCATCTGTTCCGAATTTACAGAAAATTTAATTTTAAATGAAAATGAATACTGTGATATAGTGATAAATAATTATAGAGAGTAAAGATAAAATTAAATTTTGTCATAAGAAAAGGGGGGGGAATATGAAAAATATTAATATTATTTTTTTTATGCTGCTCTAGATCCCTCCAGGTAATCTACATCAACAGTATTTATTTATTTATTTATTTTCTTAAATTAGTGAATGATAATTATACAAAATTTAATAAGACTCCATTAAACAAAATAATAATAATAACAATATATATGTGTGTATATATATATATATATATATATATATATATAAACATATATATCAGCAACTTTTTTTTTTCCCCTCTCTCTCTCTCTCTCTTTCGTTTTCTTCAGAAATATTTAACCCCTATTATATTTTTTCCCTTATTAAGTACTAAAATTTGTTAATGGTTAAAATTGGTTAAAAAAAAAAAAAGTATAAAAAAAACTTTTTCTTTTTTTTCATTTGCATCCCTAATTCACTAAAGCGTTTGCAACATTCTTTAAAATTTGCGTTTCACAATTAACAATTCAAGAAAATATATTTTTATCAAAATGCCTTTTTTTCCAGGATACTGAAAAATGATGAGTACTTTTCTTTTGCTTTTAAAACTAGATTTTTCCTAGCCCTGATGTGTATATATTTATATGACACATCAAAGCAAACACAAATATGACACATTAAAGCAAACAAAAAATTAATTTCTTTATCGAAAAATTATGTTTGTCGGTGAGAAATTTCTGGCACATTTCTGTTGACATGACGTTACAGAGGGAACAAAAGGCGTTAAGTATCCCCCCTCCCCGACTTTAGGAAAAGTAAACAAGAGGACGACATCACAAGAAGGCTATAATCGATTGTTGAGGCAAATTATAAAAGTTACTATATTTTGAAAATAACCAAAAAAAATAAAAAAGGTGAGGTGATGCATTTTCATTCAAGTTTACTTGAATTATCTTCGTCTGGATTCAAAAAAGTAATAAATCTTTTATTTCCGTGCTCTTTTTCTTATTTCATTCCAACTAATCCTTCAAGTGGCTGCATGGACTTTCTTTAAGAGAATTCCGCTAATTGTTGAAAGCTGTTTCTTCATGGGACGTTTACCAAACGACAAAAGGGTTAGAAGATTTAACCTCTTTGACCGAACGATTTGTAAAGCTGTTCTTATCATTTGACTACAAGTGGACACAATACCTGTTTTCTACTCAATTATTTCTAGACTGCTTGTCTACCCAGACTCTTCGTTTTAGATTTTTTTTTTTTTTTTTTTTTTTTTTTTTTTTTTTACATGTTTTAAAAGTTTTATTACCTGTTCCTGATATTTTTCCATATCTTAAAAAGACACTAGTGGGAGGAAAAAACTATATTTTTACATTTATTAAAAATTTCAATATATATATTCATATTTCAGTAACTATGTGCATCATGATCTTCAAAGTATTTTTGTGTTATTTTATAATATTCATAACAAATCTTTTTGAATGAATTATTTCATCCACTTGAACGTACTTAGAAATATTCCTCTCATTTCATTATGCAATAAGAACTTCCAAATATAATTTATTCCTTTATAAATTATTTGCTTGTTTTCTAACTTAGATTTTTAAAGATATTCCCTATTTGTTTATTATTGTTATATTTTTTTCGCTTTTGATTTTAGTTGGAAAAACATATATATATATATATATATCTTCTATAATAATAAAAGGAAAGGTTTGTCTGTCTGTCTGTCTGTCTATCTGTCTGTCTGTCTATCTGTCTGTCTGTCTGTCTGTCTGTCTGTTCTTTTATACGTTCAGCCCCTATTGAACGCAGAAGTACAAAAATTGACATACGGATGCTCTGGAGCCTTTCCGATGTTTTCCTCGAAACAGAATTTAAAAATTTTAATTAGTTGTGGAGATATTAATTAAAATGTCCACTCATGTCTAATCTAAAAGCGATCTCAAAGCAGAAAAAGTGGAAAATAAATTAGAAATATTTGTCCGATCGTTACAATTTCGATACCAAATGAAAGGGGCATTTTTTCTGAATCTAAGTGTGCAAGTGGTTTATCGGTACAACAATTAGATTTTTTAAAATTAACTAAAGTATGAATTTTCTGTGGCAACATCATTTCAAATGCCAGACATGAAGACCCATCGTCTGCCTCGAAAAAGGAAATGATTGCAACCGATCAAGATGTCACGTGTTTTGTAGTGGGGAAAAATATTGCAATTTTCAATTTTTTTCAAATTTTAATTCACGTTACATTTGAATTTATATTCGGCCTAGACAGCATATTATAAAGCTACTGTTAAATTTTCATGAAAGTATGTGGATAAACAAAAAAATTAGATTAAATTTTGTATTATATTTTTTTTAATTGAGATATGCCGTTGAAATTTCGTAATATTTCTTTTTAACGCCCGATATTTCGATTCTGAATATTTTTGAAAGTGTAGAATTATTAGGAAGGGCTTGAGGGGGAGGGGGGGGGGGGAAGCAAACGGCCAGAAAAAAAAAAAAAATAAATAAAATAAAAAAATAAAAAGAGTTACAGCGTTTGAAATTGTTATTATTAGGTTTCAAGGAAAGATAAATCGATTGCGGATATTTTCAAGTGTAAAATTATTAGAAGGGACGGAAAGGGGGGGAGGGGCAAAAACGTAGAAAAGGAACGGTTGTTTCGGAGAAAACAACGGAAAACCCAGAACGCCTTTATTCTTTTATATTTTGCAGAATTTCGAATTCTGATACTCCTTTCATATTTCATACTATGGATTTTGAACAGTATTCAGCCCGGAATTACGCAAGTTTCGGAGAAAACCACGAAAAAGTCAGACGTAAATCGTTTTATAATAGTGTTTATATCATTTTTGTATCTCAGCTTCTAATTAGCATAATTTCAAAAGTAATATGTCATTTTGAAAATTTTTTGAATTGAATTTTAAGAGCAGACGCCAAAAATTTCTGTCACATTCCAGTAACCGACCATCATAAGTAATGGAATTCGAGATTTCACGTAATTTACACGTTTTAAGGTTTCCTGATTAGGTTTTCTTTTGTATCTCAGCTACTAATTGAAATAATTTTATAAGTAATACATTATTTGAAAGCTTTGTTGATTTAGAATTGAACAGTAGATTACAGAATTTTCTACCGCCAGATGGCGCTGTAATATTTTTAAATTTCAATATTTCGAATTCTGAATATGATTAAATTATTTTTAATACATCATTCGAAAGATATTTTAAATTACTTTTATACTATCGAAAGTGGGATTCGAGATTTCACCTAATTTACACGTTTGTAAGTAATACATCATTTGAAAGCTTTGTTGATTTGGAATTGAACAGTAGATTACAGGAATTTCTAACGCCAGATATTTTAAAATTTCCATATTTCAATTTCTAATTAAATTATTTTTAATACGTCATTCGAAAGATATTTTAAAGTTCTTTTAAATTATCGAAAGTTTTCACCAGATTTACACGTTTTGAGGTCTCCTGAGTCAGTTTTCTTTTGTATCTCAACTAATAAATAAAATAATTTCATAAGTAATACATCATTAGAAAGCTTTGTTGATTTGGAATTGAACAGCAGATTACAGAAATTTCTACCGTCAGATGGCGCTGTAATATTTTAAGATTTCAATATTTCAAATTCTAATTATGATTAAATTATTTTTAATGCATCATTCGAAAGATATTTTAGAGTACTTTTATATTATCGAAAGTGGGATTCGAGATTTCACCTGATTGACACGTTTTGAGGTTTCCTGAATCGGTTATCTTTGGTATCTCAGCTACTAATTAAAATAATTTCTAGGTTTACTTTTGCATCTCAGCTAATCGAGTTAGACCGATAAAAATTGGTATATGTAGGTTAATTAGTAGGGGCTGAAAGAGTGGGGAAGGGATAGTCGCGCGCAGCGAGTACGAGAGTGCGCTGCCGAAGGCAGTGGGGACCCGGTGCGACTTTTTACCTGATGAGAAATGATTTTTAAAATTTTCTTCTCTTAAGAATAAAAGTTTCATTTCAGAATATGTGCGCGCAGCGCACGTTATCTTAACACGTGCGCGCGCATCGCGCATGCGTTTGGGATCCGGTGCGAGTTTTCACCTGATGATAATTTTTTTTTTTAATTTTATTTTCTTAATAATAAAAGTTTGAGTTGAGAAGGAATATACGTGCACATTGCACGTATATCCTCACAAGCGCGCATGGATATGCGCTGCCTAAGGCAGCGGGGTCCAGGTGTGAGTTTTTACACGATGATAAATGATATATTTTTTAAATTCCTTTTTTTAAGAATGAAAGTTTATGATTTTCACCCGATTTACACGTTTTGAGGTATACTGATTAGGTTTTCTTTTGTATCTCAGCTACTAAATAAAATAATTGCATGTGTAATATTGCATTTGAAAGCTTTGTTGATCTGGAATGGAACAATAGATTACAGAAATTTGTACCGCCAGATGGCGCTGTAATTTTTTTTAACTTCAATATTTCAAATTCTAATTATGATTAAATTATTTTTAATACATCATTCGAAAGATATTTTAAAGTTCTTTTATATTATCGAAAGTTTTCGCCAGATTTACACGTTTTGAGGTCTCCTGAATTAGTTTTCTTTTGTATCTCAGCTACTAATTAAAATAATTTCATAAGTAATGCATCAGTAGAAAGCTTTTTTTATTTGGAATCGAACAGTGGAATACAGAAATTTGTACTGCCAGATGGCGCTGTAATATTTTAAAATTTCAATATTTCAATTTCTAATTATGATTAAATTATTTTTAATACATCATTCGTAAGATATTTTAAAGTTCTTTAAAATTATCGAAAGTTTTCACCAGATTTACACGTTTTGAGGTGTCCTGAATCAGTTTTTTTTTTTTTTATCTCAGTTATTAATTAAAAAAAATTCATAAGTAATACATCATTTGAAAGCTTATTTTAGTTGATACACATTTTAAAGTACTTTTACATTATCGAAAATGGAATTCGAGATTTCTCCCGATTTACACGTTTTGAGGTGTCCTGATTAGGTTTTCTTTTGTATCTCATCTACTAATTAAAATAATTTCATGAGTAATACATCATTTGAAAGCTTTGTTGATCTGGAATGGAACAATAGATTACAGAAATTTCTACCGCCAGATGGCGCTGTAATTTTTTAAAATTTCATTATTTCAAATTCTAATTATGATTAAATTATTTCTAATATATCATTCGAAAGATATTTTAAAGTTCTTTTAGATTATCGAATGTGGAACTCGAGATTTCACCTAATTTACAATTTTAAGGTGTCGTGATCAGGTTTTCTTTTGCATCTCAGCTAATTGAGTAAGACCGTTCAAAATTGGTATATGTAAGTTAATTAGGAGGGGCTGGAAGGGTGGGGAAGGAATAGGCGCGCAGTGCGCATGGGTTTGGGACCCGGTGCGAGTGTTTACCCGATGATAAAAGATTTTTTTTTATTTTATTTTCTTAATAATAAAAGTTTTAGTTGAGCAGGAATATGCGTGTACAGCGCACGTATATCCTCAAACGTGCGCGTACAACGCGCATGGGTCTGCGCTGCCGAAGGCAGTGTGGTCCCGGTGTTAGTTTTTACCCGATGCTAAATGATATATTTTTTAATTCCTTTTCTTAAGAATGAAAGTTTATGAGTAATAACATGGAATTTTGAGAAGTCATAAGGATAGTGAAGGAGTACGTGCGCGCAGCGCACAGGTCTATGCTGCTGAAGGCAGTGGGGACCCGGTGCGACATTTTTCCCGATGAGAAATTTTTTTTCTCTTTTTTTTTTATCACATGATAAAAATTAATGCAATTTTGAGAATTCATTAATTATTGTCATTCATTTAAAAATAGTGACCAGCGAAGCGGGCGTAGCCTGCTAGTATATATATATTATATATATATATATATATATATTATATATATATATATATATATATAATTTATGTTGGTAATTTCGTCTAGCTGGAAAACAACATATTCTTAATGAAGTGAATAAAAATGTTGATAGGTAATAAATTTATAACAAAAAGAAAATTATATTTTCCTTTAATTATCACAGCATATCCTAATTCATTATAAAACTATTGTTTTCCTAATCAAAAAGAAAAAAAGTAGACGGGAGGTGCCAGGCTCGAATCAGGTCGCAACCTTCATCATAGCTGTTAAGCGTTCTCCGTGGTTTTTTCCTGAACTGGCATAGAGCTCAAGCATATTCAATCATCCCAAACACCAACATCCAAAGAAAGATTTTTTTAATTTCAATGCAAATTTATATTGCTTCTTATCTTTTCATTTTAAAGCACAAATTATTTTACTAGGATTCTTTTTTTTATTTTTAAATATAATTATTTTTTTACATAACATATACTAACAGGAGGGGAGAGATCCGATAGAAAAGAAAAAAAAAATCTATATAACTTTTTCACTAATTGCAATTAAACTTTTTCGGTTGTTACCTATTAATTAGGTAGAAAATGCAGCAAAGGCTAAATATTCCGGAGGTAGATAGAGGAAAAGAAGATTTTTATATCCTTTTTTTTTTTTCCTTTCGTGGAGGATGAAAATTGTGATGGCATGTCTCCCGACCACCTCTAGGGGTATGTCCCAGACCGTCGCCAATTGACCGTCTGCGCAGCACTAGTGCGACGTAAAACCCAACCATCCAACCTTTTTTTTTTTTTTTTTTCGGTATCTCAAAAGTTAGTAAAGTTCTCAATTAGTACTAAAATAACTGGAATAGTAAAAATTAAATGTATCTATTGAGAGAGGAGTTTGCAATGAAAAAGGTTGTTTTTATATCATGTTCTTCCCCGTTTTCTCCCTCAGTTATATATAAACATCGTGTTTTGTAACAGACAGTAAATAATTATATCAAATTTCATTGCAATCAATAAAAAGTGATACAAAACCTTCCTCTCATGAGAAATTTTGTTGTGGTGGCTTCGCACCCACGGCAAAATCTCTTGATGCTTCAGCACCCAAATCCACAGAGTAAGTATAGGAACTATATTTATTCTGTGTCCAAATCAACCATGCAGTTGGCGCGACGGGGCCTGGTCGTTTCCCCTGGTTTAAAGGGGGTGAGAGAAATTTGGTTTTTCCCTTACAAGTCGATTGCGCCGATGAGCTCCTCCACATATCTTTCCCCATCTCTTCCCCTCCACTTCTTTTTCAAGACATGCTTCTCAAAGGGATTAGAGCTATTTATCTGTAAGAAACACGTGACACTTTGTAGAGAAAATTGAATGGAGTTAACAGCTTTAAAATCTTGTTTAGCTTATGATTTCATTCCTATAAGCGTTTACATTTTATTATGTTCATGCTGCTAGATTGTAAATTGTGCTATTATGGAATTAATTTACAGCAAACGTAGTAAACCTTTAATTTTGTTTTGTAATTTCAAATTTTATAAAGACTCTGTAACAAATGACGGTATTAAATGGCGATGTGTAAACAAAAAGTGTATTGCAAAATTGTACACGAAAGAAAATTCAACGTTTATCTTAAAATCTGATTTAAATCACAATCACCAGGAAGAAGTGGATATATATATATATATATATATATATATATATATATATATATATGCGCTAGAGAATGAAACTGTAATTACCTGGAATTTTAAATATGAAAGTACATATTCTGGTAAAATTTTGAATTTGTGCACATGAAATATTTTCTTTATTTTCAAAGATGTAAAAGGTATGCCAAGCACATAGTATAAAATAAGCGCAGAGTCACAAATTGAAACAGAAATTTTTTTGAATTAAAGGATTAATAAAGGCAACGTATTTCCAAAGAACAAAATATTCCTTCATTAGGAAAGAAATGCTTTTTACCTTTATGAGATAAAATACAGATTATGATTTCCTGTGCTTCTTTAAAGATTAGTACGCATTTCTTGCCTGATGAAAAGAGACTTTTCTTTTCGAAACGCGTGCCTTTATTATTCATAAATAATACAGATTTTTTCATTACAGCTCAGTTTTGTAAAGTTAATGTCAGATATGTCAAACGCAATTGGAAGTTGTAAGACTTTAGTATTTATGAACACAGAATAAATATATTTTTAAAATCTTCATTTGAGATTTAGCAAAAACAGGGAATACTTTTTTGTTAATTAGACAATTAGCATTAACAAACAGCAGTGCATTAATTAACCCACGTTAAAAGACTAGTAGGCTTCTGAAAATTAAATACGTAATGCATAAGTAAAAACCCGGATATAATTATTTTCCTAATTTTTTATAAAGCTAAAGTAATAAAAACAAAATAATATTTTATACCCCACCCTGCACCCCCATCAATAAAAAATATATGCCTGTTTATGATGCAATATAATTGTAGAATGCAAAAGAAACAAATGAACAGTTGCCAAAATTATCTATGAATTTAAAAATATATATTTAGGATCCAAATGAAATATGAATTAATCCATAGTACTCATACTTTAGTCATTAAACAATTATACATGGAAATGAAACTTTATATAAAGCAATATATATTGAAAAGTTAATGAGCTTTTTAAGGAGCCTGATATATAAGATCATACATAACAAATATGAAACAAGTATAACAGAAATAAATAAATGGTAACTAGAAGAAGAAGCAGAGGCCCCTACGGCTATATACATATATATATATATATATATAAAGAAAGAAAAATAAATACTGTACTTCAATTATTTCTTTATTTTTGATTCTATGTATTTCATACTGCAAAGTTATTTCGTTTGAAGTATATTGTAACAATTTTATTACAAATTAGCAACACTACTATATAACATTTAAGGATTTAAATAACTATTTTAGCTTTAAATTGAGGGTTATAACTGTAATTAATACATAACAAGTTTAAATTATCATCACAACAATTGTATTTTTTAAAAAGTAAAGTTATTGATGAAGGTTATAAGATAATAGTTAAATTATTAATCAAATTAAAATTCATTTTAACGAGTGTCTTTCTATAATATTAAATGTTATCTAACACAATTATTGATATCCTATAATTGTCTCTAATCTCATTTAAAAAAAAAAAAAAATCTACATTACGATAATAAAATTACTATGTTAATTAATTACATTTTTCAAAGATATCTCCTTAAGTTTTAATTTTCACTTGCTTATAATTATTATTTTTTTTAATTTACAGTAATTATTATCTTCATTTTAAGTACAATAAGGTCTCCACTTGTCTGTGGTGGATTCTGCTCCTTATTCTTCTTCTAGTAATTATTATTATTATTTTTTTTTTTTTCTGCTATAGTTTGTTTATATTTGTTACACATAACTCATCAGTAAATATAGCAGATACAACTCATTAACTTTTTCAATATCTTCTGCCTTGTAAAAGGCTATATTTCTATAAGTAACTGTTTATGGATTAATTCACGCCTTCTTTCCTTATGTTTGATCACAGTTATATAAATTATATATATATACATATATTTATTCAAACTTTCTCCCTTCTTTCACCACTAATTGGTTATAAATAATTATTTATAGTGATAATTAAAAAAACAAAAAGAAAGAAAGGAATACATTTGAAAGATTTTTTTCTCTTGAACCCAGTTTTCAAATTTTTATCGCAAATTATTACAAACAAAAATTTTATTTTAAAACTTAAAAATAAGAAAATCAAATATTCCCATTGCATTCCTTACGAAATCTATACAAAATATCTTATTAATATTATTAATACAAAAATAGTAAATTTATATTCTAATATCATGAACTGATATATCAATACTTGAATTTTTTGGTAAAATAAAAATAAAATTACAGCACATACACACTTAAATAATTACGCTATACATGAAGATCAGTTATGCAATATACAAATGCAAATGAAACTATTTTCTTCCGGGAGATTACTTATAAAAGCTATAAATGTGTCACAGATTTATTTTTTCTTTTATTTATTTTTCTTTTTGCACGCGTGTGTGTGAGAGTGTGTACTATTTATGTCACCTGTAAGGGAATGAAGTACACATCCCCCCCCTGCTTATCAGTACATGTCAGCCATAAACATGGACAATGGACATTGGAAAGGGTGGTGTCAGGGCAAACGACCTGTGCTTGCGAAAAAAGGATAAGGGGAAACGACCCATTTTTTATGTCAAGATATCATACGTCAGGGGAATCGACCTCCACCCAATAATTATACAACTGTCCTGTGCATTAATTTTAGCTTAAAAATGAAGTTCTTTCAATTAATTGTTATTAATTGAAATTATTCTCAATAAGCAGTTTATTACTTGAGATGTATTTTCTTTGAATACTTTCAGGCAAGAATCGAATTTTATCCTACTTTTACTGCACGAAAATATAGTTAAAAAAGTTCTTTTAATTAATTAGTTTTTGGAAGCAGAATTTTTTTTTTTCAAAAAAATTAAATTATTGAATTATTTGTAGGCCATCTAACATGATTTTTGGTAAGAATAAAAAAATAGATATGTGATTCAAACTAAATGGTCTTTTTATTTTAAATGTCATAAGATGAAACCATAGTTAAGGGGATTTTGGCACCTTTTATTTGACATCATTGAAGGTTTCTTATAACAGTTTATATTTCCATTTAATATTTATAAATTGAACTATGTTAAGTTTGTTCAATGAAATATACGTTCAGGTAACAATTCTTATGGTTTTTGATAGATTTTTTACAGGTTTGAAATCTTTATATTGCGTTTTCTTAGCTTGCATTTTCCCATGATTTCACGTTCTTCAAAATGCTAAAAATTTTACAGATATTTCAGAAAAGACTTAATATTTATTTTGCCTGTTTAATAGAACCTTCTTAAAAAATAAATAAATGAATAAATAAAAAATAAACTCAGATTTAATTATCTTGTTTTGTTTATTTATTTATATTTTTCATTTGGCACGCGCGCATTTTATTTCCTAATTCAAAGTTATTAGAAAAAAAATTTCGATACTGTCCGTTTCGAAACTGATTATTATTAATTTTCTTTTCTTTTTCTTTCAAAAAAAGAAAAAAAAAAAAAAAAAAAAAGAAAAGAAAAGAAAGAAAGAAACATTTTGAGGAAATTCAAGCAGAATTTAGTTTAGTACGGAGGTATGTTATTATTATTTATTTTTTCCTTTAAATTATAACATCGCTTTCAAATTATTCAATTATATTTTCGATAAATTTTCGATTTCGATACATGTCCAACTATCGTAAAACTGGTATCGTAAAAATCCGTAGATTGAGATTAATAGTTCTCTGTCCTAATAAAAAAATAAATAAATAAAAATAAACATATTTTTATTGGTTTACATGAATATTGTCTGGACCAAAACTGACACGGTCTTATGGAATGTCCGCGTCGGAAGAGTGTCCAGTTAATCTCAGTGATAATATTACTTTTTCTTATTCATAGAAATGGTTGAGAAAGTAAGGTTTTGGGGTTAAATTTTCAAAATTGAGTTTTTGTTAGCTTTATACGTTTTGAGGTTCTCTGATTCAGAAAATAACGTTTTTAGCGTTTGGTTTGTATGTGCGTGTGCGTGCGTGTCTCAAGAACAAGCAGCAGAAGTGCAAACTCGGTATTATATATTGATGCTATCCTAAATTTTTCGTTCAGATCAAGCAAATGGTTCATGTACAGGGACATCTAAGAGAATTCAAATCTATTACGCCTATGGGAGAAATTTCTGGTCAGTACAGTGGAATATCTATGAACTGTCCCAAACAAAATCAGCATATTTTTGTACATGCATAAAACCATCTTTTTGTAGATTGTGGTATGGAAATCATGCATCATTTCGTTTACAGGGCTACTCAAATTATTTGGATATATTGAGGTTATACCTGGAAATTTCTGGAAGTGTATTTCATTTTTAGTTAGGTTAAGACTAAATATAAGTATACGACGCGATGTGTATCTAGTTTATACACAATATACAACGCTACCCAAAATTAAACTAAACGATTTTTCCCTTTGAATGTATTAGACAGCAGTATTTTGCTACATTTTACTCTGTCACCGATCACTTCTTAGGAAAGAAAATTAATTTTTCATACCTATACTGTATATAAAATATTTTTCGAAATTCTATTTTCAACTCTGGTTGATTGTGTTATATCAAATTTGAGGTGCCCTGAATACGGAACTTCAATATTTAGCGAGTGATCTGTATATATATCTGTTAATAACACGTTAAATGCCAATCACGCAATATCGCGTGAGGCGAGCTCTCACCAAACAGCTGATAACACGTTATTGCGGGGACGTCGCTGTTAAGTTTCTAAGCGGAATAGTATAGTGGCCACAGCGTAGTATTTATATATTGGCAATTAGGGAAGGAATTTATTACTATTATTATTATTATTTATTTATTTATTTATTTGCATGAAATTCCAATTTTCAGCTTGGCAATGAACATGTTAACATTTAAAAAAAAAAAAAAAAAAAAAAAAAGTTGCAGCAATATATAGTATTAAAATGCAGGTTAAGAGAAAGTCGTGTGAGTGACACACCAAATTTTTTATATAATTTTAAATCATTTAAACAATATATATCTGTCGCTTCTCGACGTTATACAAATACGGCCAAATCCCGTGCAGCCAGTGTTTAACATTTATAGATTTTTTTTCGTTTGCCACTGGAACCTGCCTCTGAAAAATGCCCTGAGGGGACTTGTATATTGTATTGCCACTGATTATGAAGTCGTGTACAAAACTTTAGGTCAATCGGACGACCAGAGGTGGCTGAAAATTGAATTTCAAGATTCCATTACATGCATTAATAGTTACATACATCAAGTCAAGTTATTAATAAAAGCGTATTAATTCGCTGCATTTTATTACGCCGACGAGCATTGCTCAGGAAGGAAAATCAATTTTTCATACCTATATTGTAAGAAAAATATTTTTAAAAGCTCTATTTTCACCTCTGTTTTTTTTTTTTTTTTTTTTTTTGGTATAATATCACGTTTTGGGGTTCTCTGAAAACGAAAGTCTATAATTTTTAGAGATTGATTTGTATGTACACCTGTTATTAACATCAGTTAAAAAGAAATAATTGCACAAATTCATCTTTATAGTATTGAAATGCAGGGTAAAAGAAAGTCGTGTGAGTGACACATCATATTATTTATATATTTTTAAATCTATAATAATAATAATAATAATAATAATAATAATGATGATTTTTGCAACTCGACGTTACACAAATACGGCCAAATCCTGTGCTACAAGTCCGTATTTTAAAATGTGTGCCATATGTACGCACTTTCCGGTGTGTGTGGTACGAACGTCCGCAATTTCAGGTGTTTAATGGACGTCCGCACTTTCAGGTGTGTGACGGACGTCCGCACTTTCAGGTGTGTGACGGACGTCCGCACTTTCAGGTGTGTAACGGACGTCCGCACTTTCAGGTGTGTGAAGGACGTCCGCACTTTCAGGTGTGTGACGACGTCCGCGCTTTCATGTGTGTGACGGACGTCCGCACTTTCATGTGTGTGACGGACGTCCGCATTTTCATGTGTGTGAAGAATGTTCGCATTTTCAAGTGTGTGATGAACGTTCGTATTTTCACGTTTGTGACAAACGCTCGGGTTTTAACATGTACATAGGGTATCCGCACTTGTAGGTGTGTGACGTACGATTTTATCTGCACTACTTTGAATTCATTAAAATTTAATTTCTGTAATTTCTTACTTGAAACGGTAAAGTAAATTTCTTATTCTAATATGCCAGAATAAAAAAAAAAATAAAAATTAAAATAGAAAAATTAAAAATTAAAAATATATAAATAAAATAACAAATAGCGCAACAAAAAAATATATAAATAATAACATTAATTATAATATAAAGGATTAAAAAAAAAAAAAATAAAATAAAATAAACCCTTAAGTAATTAATGGCTTTGAATTCAGAGCTGAAGATATAAATACTTCTAGATCTAGAACATTGGTCCTTATGCGCTTTATTTGATAATTCCGGTGAAAGAGTTGTGCAAAATACTAAATGAAATTTATCATGAAACCATATTTCTTTTTATTTTATGATTTTGCAGTTTAACGAACAACTTATTCAATTTAATAATTGATTTTCTCTAATTATTTTTAAATATTAATAAAATAACTTTGAAATGTTAATTGCGTGAGATAATATGCATCATTCCATGCAAAATTATCTCACCTCACGTTTTTAAATCAATCTATCAATTATGCCTGAATATTTACATTAAGCAGTAATAAATTACAATGTTTAAAATTTCGAAAGTGTTTTTTGATAAAACTGCAAATATATGACATTTTTTATACAATTAAACGCAAAACCACTTGCAGAGAAAATTTTATACTGATTAATAATTAAAAAAAAAAAAAAAAAAAAAAAAGAAGTTTGCCGTTTCATTTTAGTTGCAATTTGCTATATTATGACTGATTAAAAAAAAAAAAAAATTAAATGTAAAATTTTAATTTAAATCTTATAAATAAACGTCATTTGAGACTTTTTCAACAAGATGCAAGAGTGGGCAGCAGAATGAAAATGTCTAATGTAACAAACTAGATATATTTGGATAAAAACAATAAAAATTTAATTTTTATTCTAAAATTTCAAAAGCCAGCAGGAGGCAAATGACAAATAAATAAATAAATAAATGATATCTTTTAACAATAACAGTAACATTTTTTTCCCTAGTAAATAAAAGAATATATATTAAAGAAGACAGAAATCTGTATGCTTATTTAAATAGAACAACAGTGGACATACACACCATGCATATTTAAATAGCACAACCGCGGACATACACATCATGTACATTTAAATAGCAGAACCGCGGACCTACAGATAGTACACATACTGAAGACAAAATGCGGACCTCTGAAAGTATCTATACACACTTGCTTTGACAGAATACACAGCACAGAATACACAACACCCCTTATATCCGGCAAATAGCGGACATTATCAAAATACTATAAAAATAAATTTTTTAGCATAAATTAGGTCCAAGGATGTCGAAAATGAGCTCAGTTCAAATTGCGGACGTCCGCAATTGGCGGCAAGTCCGCAGTTGGAAGGTGTGTATAGGCACACAGGTCCGCAGTTGCGGGTTCCGGGGCACACACACACACACACACACACACATATATATTTCACTGCAAAATTTTACC
>CAWVNO010001927.1:0-19158 GCA_963930645.1 Salticus scenicus | reverse complement strand
AATTTGTAACTGGGCTCATTACTGAACTGAAAATAATCGAGCTTCTGACCTAATGCATCCAGTACAACTAACTGTGGTATCGCACTATGCAATGGTAAGAGGACAGTTAGCACAATGACCTCTTTAATCTTAGCATTTCCTTCCCCCATAGCCCATTTGCTGAATTATCTATGAATATTAGTGTCCCTGTTACACATCAGATAACTGGCTACCAAAAGTTAGTCATTTCAGTATTCTGTAGTTAATATAAAGTATGCGCCTAAGCAATTTCATCACATTTGAATGTTTTTTTTTTCTGGCATACCTAAAAAAATCTTAAGATTTTTGATAGGCAAAGAAAAAAAAAGGGACTTAGGGACCATTTTGCCAAAAAAAGGGACTTTTAGGGACCTAAAATAAATTAAGGGACTTTTAGGGACCACACTAAATGACCTGAGATACCGAGGCTCATTAGCTCATTTTCCTAAAAAAAAAAAAAAAAAAAAAAAACTCATAATTATTAACTAAATATGTTATTAAATTTTTATAGCTATATTTTAAGTTACTTAAAGTTGTTTATAAGATCAATGCAGCCATTGTATCTTACAAATCTGCAATTTATAGGATAAATTTTTAAGAAAAACAGTTTCTTCCATTTCTTCCACTTGGAAGAAACCTATTTCTTCCGGCCGGTTTTTTCCATGGTTTTTTTCCACCTTGGAAGAAACTTGCCAACCCTGGCCACAACATACTACTTTTCATGTCAAAACAACCCTTCAACTGTGATTATATTAGTAAAATAATTTATTTCATTTTTTTTAATAAGAGTATTGTAAAAAATATGTAAATAATAAGTTTTAGTTTTATAATTCTGAACAAAACCTATCTTTCTGTGATAGTGCTTTTCACCAAAAATTGCAAGTGTAGGAATGAGTATGTTAGGCTTAAAATTTTATTCTTCATGGCAATATTGCACAAATAAATAGAATATTAAATAAATATGTTTAAATAAATTATATTTAAAATGTTTTTTAAAGAATAGTTTATGAAATATGTTTATATTTTATTGTTTTAAAATAAAGAAAAAGAAAAGAAATATACAACACAACAAAAAACAAAACTAATGCCGGATATCCGTATCCGGCAGGCAGAAGAGCTCCGGATATCCGATATCCGGCAAAATCACTATCCGTTTCATCCCTACATAAAACGAAGCTTACATAAAGCGAGGTAAAAAATTAGAAATATATATATATATATATATGTAGTAGAGTTATTTTTTGAAACACCAATTTTCGAGATCTACCTAAGCTTCTGACCTACCTAAATGATGGGCAAAATCAGCCATTTTGTTAAAAACAAAATAATAAAGATACAAAAGGGCATTATTTAAAAGGAAAAAGAATATAAAAATACAAAAGCTGTTTTACTGAAGACTACAAAGCTGTTTTATTGCCTTTTAAAAGGCTAAGACAGAAATTTGTGCCTAACATTGCACACAAAATTTTTTCTGGCAATTATCGAAATACCTAACAACAATTAGATACAGTTTAACAGCATTTTGATCAGTGCTTTCATCAGTTGCCATCGAAAACGGCAAATGTTTCAAATCGCCAACAATATCCGAACAGGTTATTTTTGCCATGCATTTCAATAGGGCCACTGTCTTTGTTCTACCGCTAGGACACTGTCTGGCGATTTTTGAATCCGGGAACATAGCTCTAAATAAATTTCCAGCATGATTTGCTGTAGAAATTGGAACATTATGTCACTTAGAAATGATGTAAAGAGCATTTCTGTTTTGGTAGTCTTTGATGATGCATCACTTTTCACATAAAAACTGGATGGCAAAGGCTTTATCGTTGCTTTTATTTTATTTAAACTAGGGATGAAACGAATAGTGATTTTGCCGGATACCGGATATCCGGAGCTCTTCTGCCTGCCGGATACGGATATCCGGCATTAGTTTTGTTTTTTGTTGTGTTGTATATTTCTTTTCTTTTTCTTTATTTTAAAACAATAAAATATAAACATATTTCATATACTATTCTTTTAAAAACATTTTAAATATAATTTATTTAAGCATATTTATTTAATATTCTATTTATTTGTGCAATATTGCCATGAAGAATAAAATTTTAAGCCTAACATACTCATTCCTACACTTGCAATTTTTGGTAAAAAGCACTATCACAAAAAGATAGGTTTTGTTCAGAATTATAAAACTAAAACTTATTATTTACATATTTTTTACAATACTATTATTAAAAAAATGAAATAAAATATTTTACTAATATAATCACAGTTGAAGGGTTATTTTCACATGAAAAGTAATATGTTGTGGCCATCACAAAACTTTCTTCTACATAATCATGAAAAACGGCAGTTTTTCGAGTGACGCAAGCGGAAGGACAAACGGACGGAAAGCTGCGAACTCATATATACGCCTAGTTCGACATCAAAGAGATTTGTAAAAGCCGACACTTAATATCTCAGCAAATATACCATATTTTGTTCTGATATTTTTAAAATAATCTTTTATCTTCGGTCTTAATCTATCCTGAAAATTTTACATTTCTACATGCAATATGTTTTGAGATCTGAATCTCAATTTAAAGCCAAAATGGGAAAACGATTGGAGTAATGGACTGAAATTCTGAAAAATATCTCTAAAACGGCTCGAAGGATTTTCATATAATTAATATATGTTGTTAATAGGACCTTTCTGAATCTAGTAACGTTTTCGTTTTTTCCAGGAAAACTCTTGTTTTTTATATAAATCGCTTTAAATATGGAACTATATTACTCCGCCAATTACATATGTTTCTTCGGGTGAAAACGCTGTTATTCGGTTCTTACTTGTAAGGTATGTGGGTTGGTTTGTTGACCGACTTGAATGCAGCCAATGAATTATTTAGAATTTTTTTTTAACGCAAAAGTACTTTATTACATGTTTAAAATATTTATTGTATATATACTAAGTCAAATTCACTTAAATATATTTTCTCTTCTGTTATGAAAAAAATAGTTTTGATTTCAAAATTTCATATTTAGTCAAAGAAATATTTAGATAATATTTTAAATAAGGAAGTATTTTATAATTTTAGATATTCCATTTTATCATAATAATGATGAATTTACAATTTTTTAAAGCGAAAATTTTTTTAATCATTCATGAAAATCGATTTTATAATAACTCAATGATTTGCTATTCCTATTCATGTATCCTTACGCTACAGGAATGGAAAAAAACAGCAAATACAGTTTTGGCGCCATCTATCGTTTTTATTTAAAATAAACTCTTTCGTAAATACATATATATATATATATATATATATATTTCTTTTTAAAAATTAAAAATCTCTTTTGAAAATACAGTTAGTGTTTATTCATTTATTTATTTTTCAGACTTTAAAATGATACATATTTTAAATATTAACATAATCAATTTTTTTTATTATTATTATTCAAAGCAATGACTAGAGGATGAAACAATGTTTGCACTGTTTATTAGAAAAAACAGTGTTTTAATAAAATTCATTTTTCATGAATTTCGGTAAAATTCATGAAAAATGTGTCAAATAGCAATTATTAAAAAACATGTCAAAATAAATAAATAACATCTTTACTTTGAAACCCATAATAATTTATTTTAAAAAATTATTCTTTCTTTTCTTTTTTTAATTAATTAACTTGTGCATGAAAAATTCTATTTCATAATTTACAATTACAGTAAACAAAAAAATCCTCCTTTAATTTTAAATAACTAGTTCTACCTGTTTCTAAACAAGTTTTTTTTTTTTTTTTTTTTTTTTTAATGAAAAAAAAAAATTAAATCTGTATGTATATGATTTTAAAAAAACTACTAGATGGCGCCACTACATTTAATTTATTTTTCTTAAAAAAAAAAAAAAAAAAGAAAGAAAGAAAGAAAGAAAGAAAAAAACTTTTAATAGCTTCGAAACATGTAGAAATAATTATTTAAAATTAAAGGAGCGTTTTTTGTTTATTGTAGTTGTAAATATATTTATGAAATAGTACTTTTACGCAGAAATTTCATTTTTTTTTTAAACTTAACTTATATTTTCCATAAAATTTTTCTCCAGGTGATTTTATCTTATTTTTAAAATTATAGAAATGTAAAGCTTAATTTATATTTTGTCTATTTTTCCCCCCAAACGTTTTATATGAAAATATATAGGAAGTAATTTTTACCTGCACTTTTGATGAAAATTTAAATTGTGAATATTGGAGCAGTATACTTAGCCTCAAAAGGGGGAAAAAAATATATAAAATTCCATTTTTATTATTTACTTGATATATTTTTTTAATTGTTTAATTTGTAATTCTGTAAAAAGAAACTTGCAAAATGTAAATTACGTAATTCTAATTTAAATTTAAAAATTTTCACTTACTTTTTTTTTTTTTTTTTTTTTTTTTTAAGAGTTTGAGAATCCCAGTCAATAAATTTTTCTAGTGCGAAGCTTCTCCATTTTGTTTCCAAGTGGCAGGCTACTTGAAAATTTGTGAGTATGATAACGTTTGAAATGCTGAATTAATTCACACTAAATTTGTAGTGTGGATTTATCTCAGAAATGTATTTGATATGTTCATTTGCCAACTTAATCCACCCTCTTGTTTCCCTGTGCCAACACACTGAAAATTTCAAATTTACATTAGAAAGGTTTTATGAACCGATTTGCTTAAAACTCCATATATAAATAGCCTTCATTTATAAATCCACTAAGTCCATTAATAAATTGTAGCTGCCATTTTGAAAAAAAAATGGTGACAACTTCATACGAAAAGATAAATTAGTTTACCCTTCCTATGAGCCAGAAGGACTTGTTTTAATTTTTTGATCAATAACCACTAAAAAGTAATGATATCAGTACAAAAAACCCTTAACGGCTTAAAAGTTTGTGACGCCGCTACTTTGTGGCTATAAGAATTTGAAATATGAGTCTTAAAAATAATGATATTAAATTTTAAGTGACGCTTTGCAATTAGTTAAAATATACATAGATTTTCTTATTTGATCATTCACTTTTATCTTTTATTTATATTTATAATGCAAACGTAATATTTTTAACTTCAAGATCAGACAGATATTTAAAATACACTCACTGATGCTTTTTCATTCGCATTTCAAATTCAAAATAACAGTTTTAAAAGGCATGATATAAAAATTCCAGTGGCGCCTCGGTGTTATTTTAAAAGATTTGTTTTTAGATTCCATTAAAATTACTTTTGTTTTGCTAATAAAATATATTTACACATTTAAACAGTGCTTTTAATTTTCAAATATACTGTCAAATAATTATACTTTCGCTGAGTTAGCATTATAAAGTAAAATTATTTATTTCAATAAATTGATTTATCCTTTGCGTCACGCTATCCAAAACTGCAAGTAAAATTTGTGTAAATGTTTTCTTTACGTCACACGACCTCTTCGAGCAAATTTTCACTTAGTTGGACACTATGATACTATGTTTTGGATAGCGTGATGCAAAAGATAAATCAATTTATTGAAATAAATAATTTTACTTTATAATGCTAACTCAGTGAAAGTATAATTATTTGACAGTATATTTGAAAATTAAAAGCACTGTTTAAATGTGTAAATATATTTTATTAGCAAAACAAAAGTAATTTTAATGGAATCTAAAAACAAATCTTTTAAAATAACACCGAGGCGCCACTGGAATTTTTATATCATGCCTTTTAAAACTGTTATTTTGAATTTGAAATGCGAATGAAAAAGCATCAGTGAGTGTATTTTAAATATCTGTCTGATCTTGAAGTTAAAAATATTACGTTTGCATTATAAATATAAATAAAAGATAAAAGTGAATGATCAAATAAGAAAATCTATGTATATTTTAACTAATTGCAAAGCGTCACTTAAAATTTAATATCATTATTTTTAAGACTCATATTTCAAATTCTTATAGCCACAAAGTAGCGGCGTCACAAACTTTTAAGCCGTTAAGGGTTTTTTGTACTGATTCTATATAACAGCGCCACTTACGGTTTAAATCATATAAAAGTTTAACCATAGCTTCTCACAACAAATATTTTACAAAAGGAGTTTATGCAATTTTAATCAACAGATGCTGAGATATACGCTCGTGAAAAATCATAATAGAAGCTCCACCTGTCGGCTGATATACACATAAATAGGTCAACATTTGCTTTCATAATGGTTGTCTTATATATCAAGTTTCATGCACATATGTCATAGAAGTTGGGATTAACTTAGCCTATTCATTGGGTAAATTATAGTGCAGTATTGCCACCTGTTGGCCGATATACACCTAAAATCAATCGCAATAGTGTTTCACAATGGCTGGTTCTCTCACATACCAAGTTCTATGCACCAGGGGTGTTTGTGACTCAAAAGTTAAAACCCTGAAAATTAGATCCTCAAATTATAAAAAACCCAAAATATCAAATAATACTCAAACTATTTAGGCCAGAAGCCCTCAATCCTTTTATATTTCATTCACATATCACCTGGATAACAAATAAACAACCAATGAAAGAAAAAAAAATTTTTATAGGAAATATGAAAACACAGATGGGTTAGAGTAAAAACCCTGAAATCAAGGGTAAACCCTGAACACAAACACCCCTGAATTATACACAATAGAATAAGAGATATAGCCTTCCCCTTTTGGGGGGGGGGGGAATTTCTGTATTGCAGAGCCACCTACTGGCCAACATGCACCCAAACTGAACCAGCATAATTTCTCATAATGCCTTTCCAACATGAAGTTTTGTGTAGTTACATAAAATAGAACCTAAAATATAGCCTTCCCTAAATTGCAGAAAGCAATGTATAACAGCACCACTTGTAGAGCGATTGGCACCAAAGTTTGATAGACACTAATATATGCCAAGTTACCTGTACATATATATTTACATGAAATTCTGTGCAGAAGTTTCTGAGATATAGCCTTCCTCTAAGTTGCAGAAATCGCAGTATGGCAGCACCACCTGTTGAGCCATTTGCACCAAAAGTTGGTAGGCACTGATTTATGTCATGGTGCAACCACGCATAAATTTATATGTAATTGTAGTACGCAGTAGTTCCGGAGGTACAGTTGAACAGAATTTTTGTCACACACACACACAGACATTTTTTTTAAATTGGTCAAACCAGGTTCTGGACTTCTTAAAATGTGTAAATCCATCAAAAACCAGAAGTTGAAAATTTTTATGAATCCAATAATTTCTTTTGAGACATTTATAAGAAAACATAAAAGAAAGAAGAAAAAATAAATAAATAAACTAAAAGCTTCAAACTAGTATGTTATGGCCATCACAAAACTTTCTTCTCTATCTCTCTATATAACAACGCTACATGCTGTTTAACATGCAGAAGAAACATAATCATAGCTGCTTACAATAAAGATTTAAGATATTGAGTTAAGTGCAATTTTAATCAAAAAATTTTGAGATGTAGCCATGTGGAGAATCACAGACGGTGAGGAACAGCTACGCCACCTGTTGGTCGATATACACCCAAATTAAGTCAACTTTTATTCTCATATTATTTTTATCTTGTTTATCTCTTAAATTTTATAGATGTTGAGATTTAAAGCCTTCCTATTTCACAGAGTAAATTGCAACATAATATAGCCACCTATCGAACAATATGCACCAAAATTGAATCAACATGATGTTTTATAAAAATGACCCTTTCCCATACTAAATTTTTAGCAATTATACACAAATGAATCTGAGATATAACTTCCCCATTCACGGGAAAATTGCAGCATAGCATCATCACCTATTGGCCGTTATGCACAGAAATTGAATGAACATGTTTCATAAATAGCCCTCCCTGTGACACACTTAGTTTAATTTTTTAATTATACACAGTATAAGCTGAGATATAGTCTTCCTTTAAATGGGAGAAATCACAGTATAGCAGCGCCATCTGTTGAGTGATTTGCACCAAAAGTTGATGGACACTTTTTTTTTGGTAAGATGCAACTATGTATAAATTTATATGAAATTTTGTGCATTAACTCTTGAACTGCACAAAATTTTTGTCAGATAGACATTTTCCAAAAATGGTCAAATTGTGTTTTGGTTCCCTCAAAATGCGTAAATCCACTGAAAACTGAAGTTGAAAATTTTCACGAATCCAATACTTCCTTCTATTTAATATAGAAGAAAGTAATAATTCAAAATGAATTGATACTTTTTACTTATTTTATATTTTTATATTCTGTACAGATAAGAAAGAAAATTTTACATTAGTTTTTTTTTTTCTTATGAACAATATGAAAGTGAAAGTACAGACTTTCTGAAAATTTAAATATGTACTTTGGCCAACGAATATTATGTGAGAAATACCTAGTTGGTTGTCAGCCAGGGTAGCTCAGTGGTAGAGCATCCGTGCGTTAAGCGGAGGTGCCCGGGTTCGATTCCCGGCTCTGGTATTTTTCACATAGTTGGTAAAATAAAAATATATCAACCTTTACACTCCAATTTACTTAAAATGAATATGTACTTTTATTTGAAATAATTTTAACTTTTTCGGATATATCTATACAACGCAACAGGGAATTCTAAATTCAGGTGTTTTAGTAAGATATTCCATTAAAAATGCAAATTTATATAAATTGGAGGGTTTTTTAAAAATCCAAATCGAATAGATAGATGGCGCAAGTAATGCCAGGTTTCTGCTAGTATAAATACGAGGCATGTTTTTTAAGTAAGTACCGTGTTGCGATTCCGCCGCCGCAGCGCTACGGTCGGCGTTCCGCGCATGCGCGCTGGTTACCTACATCTCTTGTCTACGCACTGACTCCATTACAGTCTGATTCTTCATTGTATACGTTGTTTACTGAGTGTTTAAGATGCCTCCGACAATCGTGAGTCCCGCCGATTGTGAAGTACGGGCTGTTATACGATTTCTTAGTGCTAAAGGCGTAAAACCGATCGATATTCATTGTGAGATCTGTGAAGTTTACAGACAAAACATTATGAGTGATGGAATGGTAAGGAAATGGGTGAGAGCATTTAAAGATGGCCGCACAAATGTGCATGATGAAGAACGGAGTGGGCGTCCTTCGGTCGTTAATGAAGATTTGGTGCAGAAAGTGGAAGAAAAGGTGAGAGAAAACAGACGCTTTACAATTTCATCAATGTGCGACTGGTTTCCTCAATATTCTCGTAGTGTTTTGTATCGCACTGTGATCGAGAACTTGAATTACCGGAAATTGTGTTCACGTTGGGTTCCAAAAATGTTGACGGATTTGCACAAAACCCAACGTTTAGGCAGTGCATTGACTTTCCTTGAGCGGTACCACAATGAATGTGAAGATTTTTTAGACCAAATTGTTACTGGTGACGAAACATGGGTGGCCTACGTCACACCAGAATCAAAACAACAATCCATGGAATGGCGACATTCATCATCACCCAAAAGAGTGAAGTTTAAGCAAACAATTTCTGCCCGGAAAATCATGTGCACAGTTTTTTGGGACAAAAAAGGAGTATTGCTAGTGGAGTTTCTGCCTCGTAATGAGACAATCAATGCAGCGTCTTATTGTGAGACATTGAACAATCTGCGTCGTGCAATCCAGAACAAAAGACGTGGCAAGTTGAGTAAGGGTATCATTTTGCTGCATGACAATGTCTGTCCACATGTGGCTAATCGGACCAAAGATCTCATCAAATCTTTTAAATGGGAAACTCTAGATCATCCTCCATGCAGCCCTGATCTGGCGCCCAGCGACTACCATTTGTTCCTGCACTTGAAGAAACACCTGGGTGGTCAGCGTCTTCAAGACGATGACGAAGTCAAAACAGTTGTGATACAGTGGTTAACAAGTCAGGCGGCAGAATTTTATGAGGAGGGTATTCAAAAACTGGTGCCACGTTATGACAAGTGCCTCAATATTCACGGAAATTTTGTAGAAAAGTAGATTAAGGTACAGGCTTTCATGTAAAAATAAAATTATTGCGATATCTTTGCACGTCTTTTTTTAATTCCAAAACGGTACTTACTTAAAAAACACGCCTCGTATATGGTCACAATAACAACAGCTTTATTGTGTATGGAAAACTGGATTGTAAATAAACAGGTTCTAGTCATTAAATGCACATTATTTGACTGATTCTTGAAACATTCTAACAACTTTAACATCCAAGACTAACAATATTACTAAACAATCTAACAACATATTAGCAAAAGACATGAAAACAGAGTTGTATATACACTGCAACTGCAGAGAATAAATATCATTTGTTCAGGAACAACAATGAACAGCTCTTTTTATTGTTATGGGGAAGATTAGGGGGAATGTTATAGATGACTCTGGAAGAAAAACCTAGCTAACTCTGTACAAAATTAAAATAGGGCTTCTATATTTCTTAGACCTGATGCTACTTTTGGCTAAATTTGTTTGCTAATGAGTCCAAAATCGATTTTCGCAGAAGCCAACTTAAAAAAAAAAAAAAAAAAAAACTTTTACAAGCTACAACTGATCTAAAAAAAATTAAAAAATTGTCGCAAAATTTTTATCTGATGGGAGTTTAAGCTTGAATTTTCTCCGTCGGATATCCGGCTTGAAATTGCCGGGTATCCGTATCCGGTGTGCTGATATCCGGTACCCTGCCGGATATTTAAAACTCAGCCGGATAGGCCGGATACCGGATAGTTACCGGATATCCGTTTCATCCCTAGTTTTATGTCTCTACATTTGTATAAAGTTTATCTTACCAGAAAAATGTTAGGTTTCTACTTCTTTAGGTCACTTTTATATCTTGTGATCATATTATCTCCAAAAAATGCATATAATCATACTTAGATAAAATGAAAAAATTTCTGCAACACCCCCCCCCCCCCCCCCAAAAAAAAAAAAAAAAAAAAAAAAGGTTCAAATAAAGTCATAAAACAACAAATATATAACTAAGGTAAAAAAAAAAAATTCAAAATAAAGCATTTTCATAAATTGATTTAGAAAAAAAAATTTCTACAAAAAAAAAAAGAAAATATTTTCTTTATTTTTTATTTTGTTTACAAGTTTGGTATAGATATGAAACATAAATTTTTAATTTAATTGAGGAAAAATAGATTCATCAAGTTTAGTAATAAAATCTAAAAATAATTACGTATGTGAGAAATATCGATTACTTCTATCGCTTTACTGTTTCTAGAATTGGTCACTGTTTGGAGATGGGAAAAGTCACTCTGGAAAAAAAAAACCTAGCTAACTCTGTACAAAATTAAAATAGGGCTTCTGTATTTCTTAGACCTAAAGCTACTTTTGGCTAAATTTGTTTGCTAATGAGTCCAAAATCGATTTTCGCAGAAGCCAACTTAAAAAAAAAAAAAAAAAAAAAAATCCTTTACGAGCTACAACTGATCTAAAAAAAATTTAAAAATTGTCGCAAAATTTTCATCTGATGGGAGTTTAAGCTTGAATTTTCTCTTTCGGATATCCGTCGGATATCCGGCTTGAAATTCCCGGATATCCGTATCCGGTGTGCTGATATCCGGTACCCCGCCGGATATTTAAAACTAAGCCGGATAGGCCGGATACCGGATAGTTACCGGATATCCGTTTCATCCCTAATTTAAACGCTTGTGTCAGCTTGTTGCAATATGACGCGAACAATCATAAAGTCCACGATGATTTACGCGAAAATTGCTATTACATATTGCACAATATGCCTCATGGGGTGAATAATCATGGGATGAATCTACAGATTGCAAACACGGCCACAGAATCTACAGAATTTGCAATCTACAGATTGTAGCAGAATACTCCGATAGAGATTTTTGATCAGGAACTTTTTTTTCTTCTTTGTATTATCATCATCATCGCACATTTTAACTTAAAATACTATTAAATAAAAAACTAAATAAATTTGTACACTCTTAAGCAAAAAATAAGAATAAATAAATGCAGAAAAGCAAGTCTAGCCAACAACAAACGCACAACACCGAAAATCGAAAGTAAACAGATTAGACTAGCTCTAGCGATAGAAAAGGAATTCTCCAAACATCCAATCACCATGCGTACACAGTCACGCTATCCTCACAGTTTATGAGGAGAAAATGAAACAACCTATCAACATCCAGAGCTTTCAAGCTACTTCATTCATAACAGCGATTTGGAAATACGGTGTGAAATCGTAGTTCACTCATTGTAAACAAGATGATGGTGGGGAAAGGAAAAGTGTAGCTTTAAGTATACGATGTGTAGAGTGTAGTAGAAGCAGGCTAAAGTGTAGTTACTACACCAATTGTGTAGTTGTTGGCAGCCCTGCAGTAAACATTCATTTTATTTTGCAAAAACGCATTTCTAGATACATGTTTTTTAAGTACTCATCTTTAGCACCATTGATGCAAAATCAAAGATCATTGTTATATCATTTATATTGTATTGTAAAATCATAGAATAATCAATTTAATTAGTATTCAAAATTTGGATATTTAATAAAGAAATTAATTAAAATTATATGAATCTAGTATTATTTGAGAGTAAATTTATTTATTAATAACCATATTATTTTTCAGATTAATGTTTGCTTTTTTAATTAGGATTAATTTTAGGGCATTTCACAACGCATGCCCGAATATCGAATTGATATTCAAAGTGTACGATCATGAAGCTGTCACTTTAGAGCCACGAAAAGGAGGGTAGTCTGATTTTGGTTAATATCCGCCCAACACTAAACAGGGTAGCTGTTAATTTTCCTCTAATAATTACGTGATACACAAGAAAGAAATGGATTTATATATCAATTTTCAAGAAAATCGATAGAGCAGTTTTTGAGAAACCAACTTTTACCAAAACTCAATCATTGACAGGAAAACAATAATTACATACAAAAGCATATTTAAAAGTGAGTTAATATGGCGAGTTTGAAAAAAAATCCGTACAGCTGGTTTTTAAGGAACGCGCATCCGAAACCTGAAATTGAGCTATTTATACAGAACGCGTATCAATTTTTCTGAACTAACCAGCTATATCATTTGAAAGGACATCTAATAGAGTGTTTATGTAACAAATTTGAAGAAAATCGTTCGAGCCGTTTTTGAGATACGGACTTATGGTCCCACTTCCGGTTTCCGATGTCCCACTTCCGGTTTTTCAATTTTCTCCAAAATATGGAAAATTCATCTGAACACCAAACTTGTTTCAATTTTAAAGTTTCGTAGTTCTATCTTTATTAGTCTCCGATACATAATAGCCAGAAGATCCCCCCCCCCCCCCACACACTGACCAATTGCCAAAAACCACTTTTTTGGACTCAGAGGACCTTAAAACGTGTAAATCAGGTGAAATATCGATATCGAATTTTCAGACCGAATACAAATACTTCCATTACATACTGTAGTAGGGTAATGGAAGTAAAAAATGTTTTTTTTTTTTTTTTTTATAAATTGAAAGAATAAAGATAATTTTTAATTTACTACTCGCAAATAATTAATAGTGAATAAAATTGGAAAATCGGAAGTGGGACATCTGAAACCGGAAGTGAGGCCATAAGTCCATATCTCAAAAAAGCTCTAACGATTTTCTTTAAAATTGCTGTATAAACACTCTATTAGATATCCTTTCGAAGGATATAGTTGGTTAGTTCAGGAAAATTGATAGGCGTCCTGTACAAATAGCTGAATTTCAGGTCCTGCAAATGCTTCCTGTCAAAACGGCTGTATTATTTTTTTTTCAAACTTGCCATATTGACCCTCTTTTAAATATCCTTTTACATATAATTGTTGTTTTCTGGCCAACAATTAATTTTGTCAAGCTTTGGTAAAAATCGGTATCTCAAAAACGGCTCTAACGATTTTCTTGAAAATTGTTACATAAACCCATTTTAGATATCCTTTCTCATGCTTTACTTGGTTACCACAGGAAAATTAATAGTCATCCTGATCAGTTTTACATCTCGAAACTTGGTGTTTCAAATAAATAAACTCTACCAATTTTCTTCCCCTTTCTTTTTCTTAAAAAAAAAAAAAAAAAAAAAAAAAAAATCGCTGCTCAAACTCTGTTTTATGTTTTTACACGTGTATTAATTTTCCCTTATCGGAAAATTTTTAGGTGTCTATTTCATTAGGACAATATCATGTCTTCTGATAACATTATCTTCAAAAATGCATATAATACGTGTAATAGTGGGTAATGGAAGTCGTGTGGTTTCACACCAGATTTTTAAATAAATGTAGGCACTATAATTCAACGCTATTTATATATTATACTACTTATAAAAATTTTGACTTGTATAAAGAAACACGTATATAAATAACAACACAAGTACACTTTCTTTAGAAAACAGAGCACGAGGACTTGTGCGACCGCACCTGTCCGTGATCTTCGAAATACGATCCCGAAGGTCACGACCTGTCGCACACTCTGACCCTGTCCAGCTCTGCCTTCAGTAGTCTGAGCTCCAGAGAGTGCAGATAACCCATCTCTATATTAGTCCAGTCAAAATAGGAAAAATAGAAGAAAAAAATCGTGTAATTTTGAAATTTTGCATACTCATAGCCGAGGGGGGTGAGCGGGGGGCACTTAAGGTGGGCAATTTTCAGTTTTTATTAAATATCTTAAAAACTATCGCATTTAGAGAAAAAATGTCAATTACAAAATTAATCTACGTAAAATTTCCTACAAAAATGTATATTACATTTTGTTTGTACGATCATTAGTTTAGAAGATATAGGGATGAAATAACACATTTTCTTGAAAAATTCTTTTTTGCAATAGTAAAATCAACTAAAGTGTGCAATTAAAAGGGTTCTTGTCAAATATTTTCTAATGTAAAAAACAAATATATACATAGGGAATATGCAAGGATAATATAGCATGTTTTGTAAGTTTTAAATAATTTTAAGGCTAGCAGGCGCAAGTGGCGGTTTGAGTAAAAATTTAGATAACGAAGACCCAAAACCAATCAACATAAAAAAAAAAAAAAAAAAAAAATCGGGTAGCTTAGAAATTGAGCACAGTTATAAAGTTAAGTGCCCTGAATAACATACTAAAAGTCCCTAGCCATGAGGGGGGCATTTAAAGGGGGCACATTTCAGTTTTTTTAAGTATCTTGAAAACTATCGCATTTAGAGAAAAAAAAATCTCAATTGCAAAATTAATCTACGAGAAATTTCATAAAAAAATTGTATATTCTATTTTGTTTGTATGATCAATAGTTTAGAAGATATAGGGGAACGAAATAACATTTTCTTGAAAAATTCTTTTTTTTTTTTTTTTTTTTTTGCAATAGTAAAGTCAACTAAATTGTGGAATTAAAAGGGTTCTGATAAAATATTTTCTAATGTACAAAACAAATATATGCATAGGGAATATGTAAGGATAATACAGCATGTTTTGTACGTTTTAAATAATTTAAAGGTTAGTAGGCGCAAGTGGTGTTTAGGTAAAAATCCAGATAACGAAGACCCAAAACCGATCAACATTTAAAAAAATCTTACAGCTTTGAGATTTTTTTTTTCTCTAAATGCGATAGTTTTCAAGATACTTAATAAAAACTGAAATGTGCCCCCTTTAAATCAGGGTTGGCAGGTTTTTGACACGTGACAGTTTATGACGGTTTAAACCATGGTTAAAACCGTCATGTCAAAAAACACCTTGTCAAAAATGTCAAAAACCTATATTTATAATTTAATTGTCGTATGAAAAATTAGCTTAATAAAATATAGTTCATAAGGATTTTTTGAAAAGTAAATAGAATGATGTTCTTTGAAAAACACATTGTTACAACATTTTGATTAATATAAAAAACAAAACTTTAGGCTTTTAAAATTTTACTATGAATTATTTCTATGTTCATTCAAAATATGCTGTGATACTTTTATATATTATTATGAAATTTATTTATAACTATGCTTGATATAGCACATGTTAAACTTAGTTATGCGATACTTTAAAAATATAGTTGTTTTCAATAAGATATTATTTATCAGTATGTTTTAAAAGGTAAACATAATACATATTAATGTTTTTGAAGAAACATTATTATAACATTTTGATTAATATAAAAACAAAACTTTAGGCTTCTAAAAATTTATGATTCATATATCATTGATAGATCATTTTGATTGACAAATCATTTTATTTGCAATACAACATTGTATAGTTCAATTTTTTTAGTATTATGCTTTTAGTATTATGTATTTAACCAGTAAAATAAAAATGCATAGCCTAATATTTTGTATTTAAATATTTTATAGAAAAATATAACTTTTTTTTTTCTTAATGACTGCTGATATTGCAAGTTTTTAAGAAAAAGTAATAATTCTGAATGTTAAAAAAGCTTGAATTGTGTCTGAAATTCATATAATTATCATGAAACACGAGAAATATGAATGCTTTCTGGACATGTATAAATTGTAATAAATGTAATATTTACCCGTACAGATTTTAAAAAAAATTATTAGTCTAAGCTGTAGGGCCCACCAGCAGCCAAGTGGTACTACGCTCAAAGCTGGTAAACGTGAGGTGTAGGGTTTGATCCCAGGGCACACTCATTGGCCTAGCCATTCAGAGTTTTTCATGTTTTTCTCCGAAACTTGTATAGATACGGACTAGGACCCTGTAGACAGACCCACACGGAGGGCAATACCCCTTAGGCCTAAGATACTAGAGTAGTCAATCAGCCTTACTCCCAAAACACCGAACACCAATAGTCCAAGCTATAAACAGGTACAAATATTTATACAATCAATAATAATAATAAACAGATAAAAATTCATTAATAAATGATAAGTATAATAAATGTAGATTAAAAATATAATTATTTTCAAATTCATATTAATTTACTGCCCACATATATTATGTTTTACTTAAAGAAAAAAAAAAATATATATCCAGTATTCCTGTGTTTTCATGTCTTATGTGAAAATTCATAAGTAACTTCGGAATTTTAGAATTTCATAAATATTAATATAAATAAACATAAACATACAAAATATAACTGTATGCATACTTTGTATATATTTCTTAGATTATAAACCAGTATATTTACCTAATTTTTTATAAATTATCTACAAATTGTTTTCAGATTTCTTTATTTATAAACAGCATAATATTTAGATATTCACTTGTATATGGCAAATATTACTAAATCCTATTTCTAACCAGATTTTAGCTCATTTATAGATGTTGAATTTTGACAATACAGGTTTTTGACGGTATAGAGGTTTATGACAGGTTTTTGACGGTTTAAACCATGTTTAAACCTTTGTCATGTCAAAAACCACTTTTTGACGTCAAAAACCCAACCCTGCTTTAAATGCCCCTCCCCCCATGGTTAGGGATTTTTAGTATGTTATTCAGGGCACTTAACTTTATAACTGTGCTCAATTTCTAAACTACACGATTTTTTTTCTCTATTTTTCCTATTTTGACTGGACTTATCCAGATTTTTACTCAAACCACCACTTGCGCCTACTAGCCTTAAAATTATTTAAAACTTACAAAACATGCTGTATTATTCTTGCATATTCCCTATGTATATATTTGTTTTTTACATTAGAAAATATTTGACAAGAACCCTTTTAATTGCACACTTTAGTTGATTTTTCTATCGCAAAAAAGAATTTTTCAAGAAAATGTGTTATTTCATCTCCCTATATCTTCTAAACTAATGATCGTACAAACAAAATGTAATATACATTTTTGTAGGACATTTTACGTAGATTAATTTTGTAATTGACATTTTTTCTCTAAATGCGATAGCTTTTAAGATATGTAATAAAAACTGAAAATTGCCCCCCTGCCACCCGCTCACCCCGCACGGGCGGGGACTTTTAGTATGTTGTTCAGGACCCTCTCGGCTATGAGTGTGCAAAACTTCAAAACTACACGATTTTTTTTTTCTATTTTTCCTATTTTGACTGGACTTATCCAGATTTTTACTCAAACCGCCACTTGCGCCTACTAGCCTTAAAATTATTTAAAACTTACAAAACATGCTGTATTATCCTTGCATATTCCCTATGTATATATTTGTTTTTTACATTAGAAAATAGTTGACAAGAACCCTTTTAATTGCACACTTTAGTTGATTTTACTATTGCAAAAAAGAATTTTCAAGAAAATGTGTTATTTCATCTCCCTATATCTTCTAAACTAATGATCGTACAAACAAAATGTAATATACATTTTTGTAGGAAATTTTACGTAGATTAATTTTGTAATTGACATTTTTTTCTCTAAATGCGATAGTTTTTGCGATATTTAATAAAAACTGAAAATTGCCCCCTTAAATGCCCCCCGCTCACCCCCCACGAGCGGGGACTTTTAGTTGTTCAGGACCCTCTCGGCTATGAGTATGTAAAATTTCAAAACTACACGATTTTTTTCCTCTATTTGTCAAATTTTGGCCTTCGTTGCCTGGACTATACATCAGTAATGTTATAATGTTATATGTCTTTGTTATATTTTAGTTAAATTAATTATATCAAACTGCAAGTTTAATTATAAAGAATATTTACTTTTTTTAAATTTCATTGTTACAGAATTCGCCGATACAACTACTGAAAGCCTAAAACGGGCTGAATATAGAATAAAATATTTCGTCGGGTCGGGCTGCGTTCTTAAAATACATATAAATAGATAAGAATAAATGTAGAAAGTTGTTTGATGTCAGGTGAAAATGACAAAGAAAAAAAAAGTAACACAAAAATAAGAAAAGAAAGAAATAGTCAAAACAAAACAAAGCTTGAGCGAAACCGCAAGTAAGGAGGTAGCTGATTTTTGATTTATTCATCCAAAAAGTCAACGATTCGTCAGTGAGTCTGTCAATCTTCTCAAATTAGTTAACACCTCCTGTCAAAATCATGTGGGACACTTTTTATCTGTTTTCAGCCGACTTCGGAATTTTTTCCAAGTGAAGAGGGCCGTTAATGGATGATTACGACTCAACCCCCCCCTCCAAAAACTAGAGTTTCAGAAAAAAAAAAAAAAAAAAACTCTGAATTTCAAATGATACTCAAATCATTTAGACAGAAGCCCTAATCTTTCTGTATCTTGTTATCAGCCAATCAATAAAAGAGGAACAACATAATTTGAATATGATGAACATATTATTTTAATGTAATGGTAAGAATCCAAATTATGGGAATTTTCTCCCATGGCTGGCCTCACTTCATCTTTACTAAATGGAAGCGATCAAATTACTGAC
>CAWVNO010001925.1:0-16000 GCA_963930645.1 Salticus scenicus | reverse complement strand
TTACTATTGAATTTTTTTTAGTTAATTTAGGACAATATGTAATACTCTGCATTTATTTCCACCGTACAGCAAGGTTTAAAATGGTGCTTCCAACACTAAAGATGCGACTTTTTAAAGTGCAATTTTTCTAGAATATGATTTAGTCAGGTTGAAGATAAATATCTTAAGCGATTATTGCAATTATTTTAAAAATTTCATTAGTAGTAGTAGTACGACAGGACAATTTCTTTCAGATAGCGATTTTGCATTGTCGCCACTTATTGTATTACACCATGAATTTGCCAAGATGCCTGTCAATATCTGATTTTACCATTTAATTTCTTAAACTGTATTAAGTACTAAGGAACAACTTTAGTATATAGCCACAACGATATTTGGCGAATTTTTGTTGGCGATTATGGCTAAATCATAAATGATACAATCATAATCTCAATCATAAAACATAAAATCATAAATCCAAAATAAACAACATATAGGCTGCCATATCGCAAACAGTCCAGAACGACATCGTTATCGTTCAAAACGATGCCAAAGAAAAATCACCAAATTCAGCTGTAGGGATATACTAAAGTTATATCAATACTAAGTTAAATCGGAAAAAAAAAAAAAAAAATCACATTTTTCGAAATCTTCTGATAAGTGAAAAATTCATCCTTGATTGTATTGTAAAAACGAATTGCCAGTTTGAAGTATTCGAGATAGACCATCACCATTCATAAATTGGATGGCTTTTGAATATTTGTTGACAATATTTTCTGAATAAGTGTTGATGATGGCTCCTGAATGCTTGTTGGCGATATCTGCTGAATAATTATTATTGTTGGCGATATCTACTGGATATATATTGATCATGACATCTTAATAGTTGTTGGGAATATCTCCTGAACTTGTGTTGATTTTGGTCTGAATATTTGTTGGCTACATCTTCTGTATATATGTACTGATTACACCTTGATTTTTTTTATATATATTATGTAATATTAAATTTAGAAAATAAAAAATGAGCGTGGAGAAGGAAATTTAATGATATTGGATAATTAAATTAAATTTTATTTAATTTATAAAGACATCAATGGTACAGGAAAAACTACTTCAGCCATTTTCTTTCTAATAATGAACAGAACGAAAAACTGATATTTTACCTGGAGATATTTTGTATATTTAGACCAAATAAAAAAATTTCTTTTTTTTTCCTCGTGAATTAAGTTGAAAAATATTTAAAATAAAATTGAAAAAAGTCGTTCTAAAACAATGGTACAGTTTAACCTCTTGGCGAAATTTTAAATTTGGCACCGAAGTAGCTTAGACGTTTCTCGCGAAAATCTTGACATGCATAATTGCTATAGATAATTTAAGTCATCGTCAAGATAAATGAAAAATTTAAAATCAGCCAATGAGGTCCTGTATTAGCTGTAACTACAATATTTTAGCAATGCGGTTACTACGGCGAAAAACGTACGAGCTTCATTTCTGAATTTTAAAAATCGCTAAATTGGTCATAGTAAAGATCTATCCTATTAAATATGTTTTGAGTTAAAAAACTAAATCTTTATTTTAACTAATATAAATTTTTATCTCATAAATTCCATTTTAAAAATGTCTGCGCTTAATCTCTAACTCTATATCAATAATTGTTTAACATAATCATGCTATTCATTACTAAATCTTTTTCGCCTAACGTTAAAATAAAGAAACAACTTCAGTATATCCCCACAACGATATTTGGCGATTTTTTGTTGGCGATTATGGTTAAATCATAAATCTAAAAATCATAAATCATAAAATCATAATCTAAATAATAAAATCATAATCTAAATCATAAAATCATAAATAATAAATAATAAAATCATAATCTAAATCATAAAACATAAAATCATAAATCCAAAATAAACAACATCTGCCATATTATATCGCAAACAGTCCAGAACGACATCGTTATCGTTCAAAACGGCGCCAAAGAAAAATCGCCAAATTCAGCTGTGGGGATATACTGAAGTTATACCATAATATAAAGTAAAATAAAAATATAAACTAATTTTCGTTTCATCTTTATTAAATTTTGCATAATATTTTTTAAATATCGGTTATTTTTAAATGTTTTGCTATTCTAAATATTTTTTTCTTCTCTCGAGCATCTCAAAGATGCCAATTATTCAATTTTTCTTATTTACACCATTGATCACATTTTAATTTTCCTGAGGAAAGTGACGTCAGAGACACAGAAAAAAAACGTCATAAGAGAAACTTTTCCCTCCGGTGGCAAATAGAATACCTTTATAAATCCGCGTTTTTACTGAATAACTTCGTTAATTAAAATGATAGAAATTTGTAAGCAGCTGAAATGCCTTCCTTGTAGCAGTCGGAATACACTGATATATCTCATGACGCGGAGAACCCTGCCCTCCACGAGAAGTTGCTGTCGCAGACAAAAAATATTGACCCCAGCGACAGTTACTTTTTTTTTAATATATAGAGAAAATTTTGATATTTTTGTTTAAAGTTATCACATATCTATGGTCCAACCATTCGTTTTAAAGGTATTGACGAGTTCTTTGTAAACTAACCATATTAAAAATTATTTTCATCCCAAAGAAAGGAGGCAATGCCTTATAATGTTTTTTTTTTTTTTTTTTTGACACAGGGCCAGATTATGGCACGGGCACACGGACACTGAACCAGGACCTCCAAATTCAGGGCGCTTCACCTCCGAAAGCTGCAAAGTAATAGTTACAGATTTTCACGCGACATGTTTAGTAAAAACAAAAACTGATTAAAACTCTCTTTTTATATTACATTAATTAATTGCTAAATTTTGTCACTAATTTCCTAAAATAAGATAACATTCATATTTCATATTGGCTGATCAATGTGTTTCAGTTTCCTTTTATTTTCTTTTGGGACATAAAACTAATCATTGTATTACAGGTTGATAAAAATGGAGAAAATAAAAAGTATAACCAAAGGAGAAATAAAAAAAATTCACTGCACAACATTTGCTTCATATGAATGAAAAAACTTAAATAGTCAATTTTTCAGAATGGGCTCATTTTGTTGAGCTCTGTAGAACAGGGGGAGGGCCTCCAAATAGCATCAGTGTCCCAGGTCTTCAAAAAGCATTATTGAGCCATGTTATTATTATTATAAATATACATTTTTTTAAATTTTATATTGAAAAGGTAAAAATAATTCTCAGTAAGTACATTTATACGAAATTTTATCCTACGCTGCCCTGTTAAAAATTAGGAAAAAATTGAAATGATAGCGCCACCTGTCGAGCAATTGATCCCTAAATGTAATTAGCACCAGTTTAGTTCAAAATACAACTACATACCAAGTTTGGTTAAATTTCGTTCGTTGGTTCGTGAGATACAGCATCCACAATTTTTTTTTTATACACTCACAGAGTAATTTTCTAAAAATAGTCAAAGTATTCAAAACATCGCAAAACACGCAAATCCATCGAAAACTCGAAGTTGAAAATTTTTACGAATCTAATACTTTCTTATTATGTATATAGAAAAAAAAAAAAAGAAATAATCTCCATTGAAATTGAAATAATAAAATATATGTGAAATAGATCAATAAATAGCAGCTGTAGCATACAAATTAAACAATTAGCGTACAGCAAATATTTAAACTTTAAAAATTCTTTACACGCAGTAAAATAAAAACTTGCAATGTTGGTTTCGAAGGAATGGGGCCTTTCTTCTTCAGGTGCAAAAACACGGGCTTACTACCTTGGCGGCAAAAGTAACATATTATGGTGTTTTATGGTATATGAAGGGGTTTTAAAGGCTAAATATGTTGTAGTGTCTGTAATCATAAGAAGAATCACAAAAATATGAAGACGTTGAAATATCTACGAAATTCTATAGTACATATACAAAATCACCTTAAAAGAATATAACAATGAATATATATGATGAAAGGCTTAAAATACTAATTCTACTTTCCAGTTCACATAAATGGAATTAAAACTAAAAAAGATATATCATTTTCTAAAAATGAAGTCCTACCAGTGGTCTATAAGTTCTACTGTTAAAACGGGTACACGAGAAGTACGGGTTCGAATTCTGTTTGCGTTTTCCGCCTAGTCATTTGGCGATTTCCGTAATTTATTCGCGTAAACTCCTGCTAGGACCACTTAGGAAGGCTCCCACAGAAAGCACTCCATCTAGGCCTAGATCCCCACATAATCGATCGGACTTAACACCTACACTACCAGTTCTATATGTGAGAGGAATTGCTCACTGCCTACCTCTCTAGTGCAAAGTCAAACCACTCAACTCATCTGATCTCAGACACCCCCTTTAAAAATGAATGGAAAACTGCCCAAAATTTTTCTGTCCGTCAGCAAAAAAAATAATTAATTAAATGTAAAATAAATGGACATATAAAGAACTAGAGGCTCAAGAACGTAATCAAAGGACATCAAAATAGCTCAAGACATCAATATGGCTCAAGATATCAAAATAGCTATGCCTTTAGAAAATGCCTAAAGTCAAGTATGTTTTAGTAATGGAGCAATGTTTCATGTTTGAGGGAAAATCATTACACATAATGCAAGAGTCTGGTGCTCAAAAAACCCCCAATGTAAGTAAGGAATTCAGGAGAGATAGTCCGAAAGTGAATATGTGGTATGGCTTGACATGCTGCGGAGTCATTGTACCATTTTTCTTCGTAGAGAAATCAATAACTGCTGATGTTTAACACTTTTCAACTGAATTTGTGACACCACAGTTAGATAATCTCCAACCAAATGTCCAGCATGATGGTGCACCGCCACATTGGTCGGTGGATTGGGCGAGATGGCCTAATTCCCTGACCACCTCGTTCACCTGATATCACGCCCCTGGATTTCTTTCTGTGGATGTATGTTAAAAATAGTGTGTATTTAATAAAGGTGTGGGATATTACTGACCTAAAGCAAAGGATCATTGACGCCAACGGCAACGTTGATAATACTTTGTTGCATAGCACATGGCAGGAAATCGATTATCGCCTTGATATGCATCGCGTAACTAACGGTGCGCATATACAAGTTTATTAATTGCTGTAAATAATAATAATAATAATAATAATAATAATAATAATAATAATAATAATTGCATCTTAAACTAAAATTATTTTCAAGTTTGTATCTGTTTAGTATTTTATTTTAAAAAAATGTCTGTATTTGTAAAGGGACTTTGTGGACAACCCTGTATAAATTACAATAAGTTTAAACTTAAATATACTACATCATCAAAAAAGAATGGATAACAGTTATAAAGCAGAATTTATTTGCACGCAAGAAAAAAAGAAGTGACTTTTTTTATTCTTGATACTGATCCAGATTATGGTAGCGCATTCTATTTTAATTTTATTTTCCTTAAGTGATAAAAGCAATAATTAAGAACTAAGTGTATTTATAAATAATTCACAATTCGTGATACATTATATTGCTTTAAAAAGAGCGACATTTACCTTCAATTGTCAATATATAAGTGAATATTGGAAACGAAAGAAAAAGTAATGGCGAAGTTCTGATAATGGGATAATGTTGTTAAAAGTTTCTTCTTTTCATTCTTTGTTTGTGAGAGTTAATTGATGCGATGCTCTGTCAAAGAATGAGGATAATTATTTGGGAGAGCAACGACTCTTAAAGAGAAAGAAAATAAATGACTTCCTTCAAAATAAGCATAATAATTTCTTTTAGAAAAAAAAATATTATTTCTATTAACAGGCTTTGCATTCGATTTTGTATTGATTTATGTATCATATTGTAAATTATTCTATTCATTCATAATTGTAAAAGGAAGAGTTGAGTTTGAATTTGGCGTTGAGTCGATTTTACGTGGCGTGGCTATTGGCGACGGGCTGTAAAAGGAAGGAATTTTTTCTCTTAGCTCCAATTCACGAAAGATAACATTTAGCTCTAAGTTCTAGATTATTATTTACGTTTTTCTTTTTCTTAATATGAAAAATATGTATGATCTATAAATTGTATTAACTTTTTATTTTACTTAAAATCCGCCGAAAATCTTGTTATTGTGTTAATGTAATTTTTTGATGATCTTATTTATTTATTTATTGGGGAGGGGGTGGGTTTTCGTTAAGAACCGACATATTAAAAGAAAGGTGATGGCGGAATTGTGTAGTGTGGATTTAAGACCTGTTGATTGCACGAGGATCCAAGGACTAAGTGAAAGTCCCTCCGCTTGAATCTTTTTAAAAAATCCTACCCCCATATTCACGCAAGATAACCGCAGAAAACTCCAAACGGGTAGGAAGAGGAGCACAAACTGGGTTCGAACCGTGAACACTTTCCGTTTATTTCACCTTTGAGATCAGAATCTTTTGTCCACTATTCGGGGTCTTTTGAAGTAAAAAACAAAACAAATGTCATACTTAAATTCAGGAATAAAATAAAGTCATCTGACTTATTATCCTCAACCACATTAATGAAAAAAATTTCGGAAAGGAAATTTAATGACTTTTACGATGCGCAAAAAATTCCCATAGCAGGAATCGAACTTGGGACCATTTGATAAGCATGCCAAGTATGCCAACCATTGAATTTTCTTTTTCTGAATTTCAAAACCATCGGCCTATTTTTATAAATAATATTATAGTTTTAAAAAAATTAAAGAACACGCTTTTATAGAAATGTGAACTAAAAAGCACAAAATATCTATCTTTGTATTAAAATACAGGGTAAGAGAAAATCGTGTGAGTGACACACCTAATTAAAATAATTTAAAATAAAACAAAAACCATTTTTAAAAAATTGCCCCTGACTGGGTTCAAACGTTAGACCTTTAGATTCGTAGAGCGGTGCTTTACCTCACAGCCACGGCGTTCACGTAGGGAAAGTCTTTTTTTACAATATAGATTTTTTGTTTGCTCCCAGAGCGGTTACAAACATACAAACATACATGCAGGTGAAGCTAATAAAAGCGTGGTAAAAATAGACAAAGAGACAAGCAGTTAGACATCCAACGCAAATGCAATTTAGGATCACAAAGAAACATTTTTTTGTAATGGAAAATATGTTCATAAACACATGTGCTATAAATTATTGCACGTCAATATAGGAAAATAATACACAGTTTATAACCACGTTTCTATGAAGGTAGTTATAACTGGTATGCTGTAGCTATCACAAAACTTTCTTTTATTTCAATTTGTGGAAAAGCGCCACCTACCGGTTAATAACCGTTAGAATTTAATTAATGTAGCTTCTTATGATAAATATTTTACAAATGCAGTTTGGGCAACCTATAAATAACGAATCACTAATAGAAGTTTCAACCAATAGAAGGTGAGTCGCTTCCATCTAGAGAATAGCAGAAAATGAGTAATAGCAGAGCCAACTCTCGGACGATATACACTGAAATTGAATAAAGATAATTTGTCATGATATCCATCTCATAGCAAATTTAGTGTACTTTTACTCTATAAAACTTAAGATATAGCTTAAATAAGATATAGCGTAAATGAAAAAAATTGCAGCATATCACCGCCACCTGTCGGCCAATATGCTCTTAAACTGATCAGCATCATTTTTCATAATAACCTTCTCACATATCAAATTTCGTTCACTTATATTCTATAGAAGCTGAAATATAACATTCCCGTGAATAACGAAAATGCTGGGTAGCAAAGCCATGCCGTGGAGCGATATATGCCAAAATTTAATCAGCACCAATTCTGTACTGATAAGTATAAAGAATTTAAGTCTATATTCCTGATTTTTCAGGAGACGAAAAATAAAGTTAAACTAACTAAAAACAAATCAGAAGAATCGATTAGGAAAAAGGGATTTCGTTGACTTATACCCTTTATACCATTCAGTAATTGTCAACCTTCATTTAATAACGGGAAAAAATTGAATTAAATATTTTATACCATGCATGAATGGTAAATTTCTGACTTGAACCTTTATTCACCAGTGGGTTTTCTCAAAGACTAAATGACATAGACTTAAACCGTTTATACCAATCGATTGAGAATTTTTTTCTGAGTCTGACTATGTACTTAACTCAAAATCGACATTTTTGGACTTAAATCCTTTATACTTATCAGTACAGAATTTATGTTAAAGTACAATCAACATTTTTTTTTTTTTTTTTTTTGTAGAATTTTAGCCGTTGTTTTGTGAGACAGAATTTTGGTAAATTTGAAACTACTAAATTATTCTACCCACTAAATTTTGGTAACACACACAGACATTTTCTAAAAATTTCCAAATCGTGTTCAGAACATCTCAAAACGTATGAATCCATCGAAAATTGGAAGTTTAAAATTTTCATTAATTCAATATTTTCTTTTTATGTACAGCCGGTAACAAAAGTGTCCGAACACTAGCAAAAATTCCTATATAAAAAAAGTAGAGTTAATGCTGTTTTGTTAAATAAATCCTTGTCGAATCATGTTCTTAGTCTAAGAACATGATTCTACCAGGATTTTTTTTTAACAAAACAGTATTAACTCTACTTTTTTTATATAGGAATTTTTGCTAGTGTTCGGACACTTTTCTTACCAACTGTATGTAACAAAGAACATAAATGAATTCTAAAATTAAATTGAAATTGCGAACAATAACAAAATATAAAACTGCTAAGCACGCGCTTATATAATAAATAATCAATAAAAGAATTTTGTTGGGAAAAAACGATTTTTATTCGAAAAATTTCGATATTTTTTGAGTGCAATTTAAAAAATTATTTGACGCAACAAACTTTTCAGTTTAATTTGAAATATAAATTCTAAGAATATTGCCCTTTAGCGTGTGGGCTCGAAAGGTGAAATTTGAATTTTTTTTTTTTTTTTTTTTTTTTTTTTTTTTTTGTATTTCCAGAATTTTACGTTGAGACGAATAAAGATTTATATTAATAAAACGAAATATTTCAATATTGATTTTAGAAATGAATCAAATTCGAACTGAAATAAAGAAAATTTGTATCTGTTGGTAGGGAAATTTTATTTATTTATTTTTTAGCAACTGTTTCCTGGAAATAATTATATTATAAAAGCGTTTGATTTAATTTCAAGATAATTTATATAAATTGTAAAATATAATCCAAAACTTAAAGGATTATAATTTTATTCTATACGTACAAGAAAAAGTATTGGATTCTCGAGAATTTTTGACATCCAGTTTTCGATGAATTTGCAAGCTTTGAGATGTCTAGACCACTTTTTAGAAAATGTCTGTCTGTGATTGTTTTTGGTAGAATTTTGTGGGCGCTGTATCTCACGAAGGAATGGGGAATTCCACAAAACTTTATATTCAATTGGATCGTATTATAAATTGATGCTAATTAGATTTTGACACATATCACTCAAAAGTGGCGCTGCTACGCTAATATACCTCCCCTCCCATTTATGAGAAAGCTATATCTCAGCTTCCATAGTGTATTAGTTCACAAACTTTACATATGAGATGATTTTTTTGACATATTAAGCTAATTTAATTTGTGTGCTTATCGTTTGATAGGTGCATATTTGATAATGTGTAATTTTTTCATGTTTACTGGAAGACTATATTTCATCTTTTTCGTGTATAAACGCACTAAACTTGATATATAAGATGCCTATCATTAAAAGCTACGCTGAATCAATTGAGTGTATATCCGTCGACAGGGAGCGTTGCAATGCTGAAATTTTCCCCATTCACAGAAAAGCTATATTTCAGATTCTGTTATGTTATACTAGCACCAATTTCATATGTGAAATGGCTTTTTTTTTTTTTTTTTTTTTTTTGAAGAACTAAGTTGGTTTGATTGGGTTTACTTGAGACAACAGGTGGCGCTTTCATGTAATATTTTTCATGTTTTATGTAGTTTATTGATTAATTAATATATATGATGATATACATAAAGGTATTATGATGGCTACAGCAAAATTTTTTTTTCTAACGATTTTGTTATGACAGTCATTTTTAGATTAATAGAAAATTTAAAGAAATCTATAACAAATAACGTACTTTAACATATTTTCAACAATAGAATACTGCATATTTCATCATTTCATGCAAGTAAAAAAAATTTTTACGCGAACAATATTGAATATTTGCTCATTTAAGTTCCAGGTAGCTTATGAACAGTTCAAAATTTAATTTTGTGTTAGATTATTTATTGAATTTTTTATTTTTTTTTTTGCCAGTTAAAAACTTTAAAAATCTAACTGCAGATTTAATTGACGCACTTCCAGTTAAATCTTTAAAATCACGAATAAGAAAGATTTTTTAAGATTTTGCTATTTCAATTTATATTAAAAATAAACAAATACATAAATAAAAATAAATAAAAAATATGGAATGTTTGGCCTTTTATATGCATTTCAAATATTAAAAATTTAAATTAATATCGATCATATTAAAATATATAATTACACAAATTGTAATTTGCCTTATTATTTTCTTAGGAATTATTGCAAAGGACGGAAGTTGGCGAAAAAATTAATGTTTAAGGTCACTTTCATGGTTGGATCTAGTATATTAGGAAGAATTCTGGAAATTTCTATAAAAGTGGGGAATTGGAACCTAGTTTATTGAAAGAATAGTCTTGTTTGGAAAATTTATTTGAGAATTTTCTGGTTTGTGAGATTTCTAGAAATTGTTGACTCGGATCGAATTTTGTGAAGATTAGAGCATTAAAGAGACAGTGGACTTAAAAAAAAAAAAAAAAAAAAAAAACTACAAGTATAATTCTATTATTGCAAGAGTTACAGTTACATAGTATTAGATTTGTAGAGGAAAAATACTATATTAACATTAACATTATAATCAATTAAAGTGTTCATTAAAATTATTAATTAATCGTTAAATTTCAAAAGGCTCCTAGATAATTATTGTTTGACTTAGACTTAAAAAAAAAAAGAAAATACCGGTAGCTTTAGATGATTTTAAGTAAAGTTAGTTGACTTTTTCTTTTTTTCTTTTTCAAAACTTTAAAGTTTTAAAAGACAAAAATTGTTACTGTGTTTTGTGTTAAGATATATATATATAATCATTAGGTAAAGTTTTCTGATGATTCATCAAAAAATCAGACGCTTGGAACTTTTTTACTTGATACAATTTTGTAAAAATTCATTTAAAGAAAATAACGTTTAAAGTTTTCACTTTACAACAGATTCAATATTTGTTTAAAAATACAAACACTTAGAACTCAGTATAAAAATGATAGGAACTACAAAAAATTATTTTTGCCACACATTACTATTGTCATGCAGCTTCCTATCTTAATAAAATTAAAATATCTAATTTTTAGACAAATTTTGACATTTTGAAGCTATGCGCAAACCTTTCAATGATAGTATTTAAGCACGAACGAATTTCAAAACGAGGTCAGCTGGAGGCAGATGTTGCTGACTGAGAGGTGTCTTTCTCCACTAAAGCTAACAAGAAAACATTCAAAAGGTGTCGTCTTCAAAAAATATTGAAAATATATATGTGATTCTACTCTTCATAAAACACCAGAAAGTGAAAACATTATCGGCTGAAATGAATTACAGCGACCACAAAAAGCTATAAAAATTAAGCATATTTGGCGATTTCACACTGTTAGGCGATTGATTTTAAGTACTTGGCGGAGAAGCAAAACACAGTTTTGTTCGTACACGGCAATCTCGGAGCTAGCGAACGTATCGCCTAACAGCACTAAATCGCCAAAAATGCTTAATTTTGGTAATTTTTTGTGGTTGCTGTAATTCATTTCAGCCGATATTTTTTTCACTTTCTGGTGTTTTATGAAGAGTAGAATCACATACATTTTTTTTCATTATTTTTTGAAGACGACACCTTTTGAAAGTTTCCTTGTAAGTGCTGATCCACTAAAGCTTCCTTCTCGCTCCCGTGAAAATGACCGGGTGAAGTTTCGCTCTCTACGTCTCGTGCTCGTGATATATCCGGGCTGGAGTGTTCAAAAGTAGCTCACTAAAAAGATTTTAAAACAAACCATTTCTGATACCCGGAAAAAATTTTATTTCTTATTTAACACTTTACATGGAAGTATAGCAGAGTATTTAAAATGTAATTGGAGATAGTAGGTTTATTTTAAACTGTCAGCAATATCCAATTTTAAATATTTGTAATACTTATTTTGTAATCTTAGCTCAGTTAGGCTTTTGAATGCCATTTTGGGCTCTGGGATAAAATACATATTTTTTAATATTTTGTACATTATGTAGTCAGAGTCACAAAGTGACTCGGATTCTAATTTTAGAATAAATGCATCTGACAAGGAAACATTCAAAAGGTGTTGTCTTCAAAAAATATAGAAAAAATCTTAATATATATAAATCTCGTGTCACAATGTTTGTCCTCAATGGACTCCTAAACCACTTAACCGATTATAATAAAATTCGCACACCATGTGCAGTTCGATCCAACTTGAGAGATAGGATAGTTTAAATCTCAAATTATAGTCGTAATTTTAATTTATTGCTAATTATTTGTCTGTTATTATTTGACAGTCACAATTATCTGTTAACTCCAAATGATTCTAACAGATGTCGATACCTTTCGACTGGGTTGAAATGAAAGCTGAAATATATTTGGTGCTGCCATCTACACAAAGAATCTTCAACTTTTTAACCTATTAATAAATTTCGTATAATTCAATTATTTCCACTTTTTAAATTTTTGGTGTTAGCATAGCCGGCCACGTGTTACTTAGACTGAAGTGTAAATTGAATTCATATTATAATGAAGATAATACAGTGAAATTAATCCTGTTTTTTACTTATTTGTGCTTCATTGATCAAAACTTTATAATTTAATCTGTATATATATATAAATTACGTGTCACGATGTTTGTCCGGGGTAAACTCCTAAACTAAGGAACTGATTTTGATGAAATTTTGCACACTGTGTGCAGTTTGATCCAACTTGAGAGATAGGATAGTTTTTATCTCAATTTATTGTCACAATATTGTTTTATTGCAATTATTTGTTAATTATAGAACTTTATTAAAGTTGCTCCAAAATATCTGTGAGTTCCATTAATTTAATTGTTGCCAAAAAAAAAAAAAAAAAAAAAAAAAAAAAAAAAAAAAATACGAGTTCATTTTCTTTCGACATAAAAATAAATACATTTAATCAAACGTGGACGTTAAAAAATTATAAAAAGTTAAATTATGCATCTCACGAAAATTGACGTCATAATCAATTTAAAGATTTTATACACATTGATAAAGTGCTAATGTAGTTCTATCATAGATATAGTAATATATATAGATCTCTCATCCCCATGTTATCGTAGAAAGATTTTTGATGCCGAAAAAAGATAAAAAATAAAAGCTTTAGAAACAGCCATTAAGTGGTATTGAAAAAAAAAAAAAAAAAAAGAAAAAGAAAAGAAAGAAAGAAAGAAAGAAATATGAATTTGAAACTGTATCTGGAGTCTTCCATTCCCCTTTAGCAAATAAATTATTCATAAATTTTATTTGCTAAAATATTAGTATGTATTCCCGTGTGTATTCACTCGGGGAAAGACGGCCATATTTTGGTAAAAACGTCGTCTTTTCCCAAATGAAAAGGAATAACTTTTTTCTCCCCAATGATCACTCTATTCTATATATGCTATACTATATCTATGAGTTCTATACGCAAGCGAAGTGTGACTCACTGACCGTCTGTGCAGCCAAGAAAAAGATTTCCTATGTTAATTGCCCACTGGATTTTTTGTAAGAAATTATTAAAAATCGAGGAAATTTATTTCCCGATTTTAATCCTTATATTTGGGTATAGATATGTATTAGTTATCGCGGGTGTTAGATTGAATTATTTTGCTGTCAAATTGACAAAATTTTAATTTTAAATTTTTAAACTCTGTCGCCCTTGGCTTTTTTTATTATTATTATTATTATTTGGCGATCAAAAGCGTAACACGAAAATATACATGCCAGATGTATGCATTGTACGAAATGTAATATGTATTATTCATTGTACGTATGTATGACATGTAATATGTATTGTACGAAATATTGTTTCATATTATTCATTACTCTTTTAATATAAGTTGTTAAAATAACCATGATTTTTGAAAGGAATTAAATATTTTCGCCAGATAATTTGGCGATATTCTTTTTTTTTCGCCAAGGATGACAGAAATGAAATCTATTCCGCTGCAAAATATTAGTATCTTACATCAGATATTTTATTTAGACATTTGAAAACAAATTTGACTTCAAACTATGATAGAATATTTATCATTTTCCTTTTAATTTGTATATTAAAATTTAAAAGCATGGTATATAAAAAGTCTTTTTTTTTTTTTTTTTTTTTTAAATCTTATAATTATTCTTATCTTAATCCTCAATGTTTCCCATCTTTATTGACTTGAATTTACTATTAAAATTTTAACATACTCAAAAACTTCTCATCACTTCGTTAAAATACACTAAACTTTTCCAAAATCTTTTTGTATTTAAAATGATACATGTATTTACTTTAAATGTCCAATATTTCATAAGATTTCCAATTTTAAAGTTTTAAAATATTTATCAAATTTACTTATTTTTCTGGTTTAGCCTTATTGTTTTCCCTTTTATAACTACAGCTGTTGCCCTCTTTAAAATATTTAAAATGATGAGGTCATTTAATAGTAAAATTATCCATTATAGCATATATTATATTTCACTCCTCCATAAAAATTGATTTTAAAATCGTCTGTTTCTTTTATACTTTTATTTTAATAGAATTTTAATAGAATTTAATTTATATATTAGTCATTTTAGCAATTTTATCCAAAGTAGCATTAGAAATAATATATATCACTTCTCCATTAAAATTTATAGGACCCTACAATAAAATTAATTTGTGCTTAATATCAACACTACGAAAATTTTTATCAATCGCTTCCAAATTTTGACCTAAGTTTCAAATCTCAACCCTGTGGGTTTTTACATCGGCTACAACGTTTTCGTCTTTGTTCGTAAATAATAATTTAACTGTACTAAATAGTTTACAGCCGTATAATTCAACGTATAACTTAGTCACAGCAACGCGTGGCCGGGTCTGCTAGTATATATATATGATTCTACTCTTCCTAAAACACCAGAAAGTAAAAAAATTATCCACTGAAATGAATTACAGCAACACAAAAAATTATCAAAATTAAGCATGATTGGCAATTTCACATTGTTAGGCGATTGATTTTGAGTACTTGGCGGAGAAACAAAACGCGGTTCTGTTCGTACATGGCAATCTCGGTGCTAGCGAACTGAACGCCTTACAGCGCCAAATCGCCAAATATGCTTCATTTTGATAATTTTTTGTGGTCGCTGTGATTCATTTCAGCTGATAATTTTTTCACTTACTGGTGTTTTATGTAGAGTAGAATCATACATTTTTTCCAATATTTTTTGAAGACAACACCTTTTGAATGTTTGCTTGTGAGTGATATTTATGAAAGTTCTAGCGAATCTGAGAACAGTGTATTAAACTTAAAGTGTTGTATTATACGTAAAATTCTTTTCATAAAATTCTGTTTTAATATTTAAAACACATATCTTTCATTTTTTTTTTCCACTTACTGGAAAACTAACATTTAGTCATAATAACCCTGATTGTTGTTTTTTCTGCAAAATTAAATTTTCTCGATTTCAAACTAAAAAGATTTCCAAAAATTAAAAAATGAATGCATATATTGTTTATACACTTTATTTTATAGAGTTTTCTTGTATTAAAAAAAAAAAAAAAGAAAGAAAGAAAGAAAGAAAGAAAAAGAAAAAGGCTTTTTTCTTTTTCTTGAAAATTATTAGATCGTTAAGGGGTTAAAGTATTATAGTTTTTCCACGCCCCTATACTGCCGCTTATTATGATAATTAAACTTTATTTAGTTCGCAAAATGCACATTTAAATTATAGCAAGTAGACTTTTTCTACGAATCTAAGTTAAATAAGTCTATATTGAGTCTCATCTCTTCAGTATTAACTTAAGCATTTTCCAGCAATAAGATGTCAGTTCAGGATGTTACTTCAAATAACATAACCTCATAAAGTGCACTAAAAA
>CAWVNO010001924.1:21200-73200 GCA_963930645.1 Salticus scenicus | reverse complement strand
AATAATCGTGATTTTTGAAAAGAATTAAATATGTTAGCCAGGTAAATTGACAATCACTCTTATTTTTTCCCTTCCTCTTTTTACTAACCCCCCCCCCCCCCGACCACGCACTGACAATTCTGGCCTAACAACAATAGTCATCATCAGACTCCAATAACTGCCGATGTATAGTATTCTACCATTTCAACACATAACACACACACAAACACGTACAAAGAAAAAATAAAATAAAAAACATTTGTACATAAATGTAAATGAATAAATATTATGGTGCTAATAAGCAAAAACTCAATGCATTGATACATAAATATTTTAATTCGACTATTTATTAAATTATAAAATATTAATGATACTTAGATATAATATATAATGTTGTAAATAAATTAATTACTGCTATATTAATATTGAGTATAATAACAATAGACAATCTTAATTTTAAATGAGCTTCATAAATAGGCAAACTTGTTTGAAGAACATTAGCAAATAATTGCATTACAAAAGTAAATTGTAGAAATTTAACTTTATATATAAATTATAGGGCGATCATTTAGCCTTGAAACAAATAAAGAAAAGTACATTAATGTATAAAATACATGTTTATTTTCTTCGTGGTTGTTTTGAAAGCCCAGATTCTAAAATTTCAATAGTCATCAGAGGTAGAAGGAAGGTTTGTCACCCTCAAATTGTTTATCTCCCTCTTACAGTAATTACAAAAGCTCTTAGAATATCTTATCATCTTCTTCAGTCTCGTCCAATGATGAAATTAATACGACATTTTCCTGTTGTGGATAAGAGTCCTTGTTACTATACTAGTTTCACTGAGTATTTTATAGCTAACATTTTGAAAGCAAACAACTGCTTTCTTGTTGGCAGTTTCGGCTATTAAAACATCTTCACCATATTTTTTGCAAAGGCGTGATGTAACCGTTCTGATGCCAGGATGAAAATCACCCTCTATTTTATTATTCAAATACTTAATGAGATTGGCACTTCTCCAAGTCGTTTTCAGGTTAGGAGTAAATTGATTCCATTGCCTCATCAATGTTACTTGCAGGGTAGTATCCTCGTTTCATCTCACTTTTAAGCCTCCGATGCAGGTTTTTCTGACAAACCCTGTGATACCAAGCACCTACAGCAACTAAATCTTTTACATTTCCGATGCATTCAAATACTTTTTTTATTCACTCATCCCCACGATTTTCGGCACCATTTACAATTGTTTCTTTCACACCCAGTTTCATAGCATGGTGGATAAAATTTCTTTCATGCTCAGGAAGTCGTTCCTGTTTTTTAGTATCCCTTTCTCCACACAAGAAACACTGACCTTTAAAACTGAAACCTTCAGTTCTTGATGGAAGGTATGTAGTCGCACAGTTTGGACCAGCTCCATCACCAGTTGTATGACGCCGTACATATTCTGCAATCATTCACTCATTGGTGTATCATTTGTGAAAGGTATTGTGAATTCTTACTTGTTGTAGGTTCTTCAAAAAACAGCGATATTCTTCATTTTGACGTTTTGCATTGCACTTTTGCAGATTTTTTGTATACCTTTCTCCTTCAGAATCTTTATTTCACCTTTATTCAAATTGATTTCGTAAATAAAACAAACACGCCGGTTATTGTAATAGAAAACGCTCATGGGTTGAAACAGTATGTTCACACATTCGAACTGAACTGAATAACATAGGTAGATGCTTAGACGAGGCAGCGTACTACAAGATTGGAAGAGGTGGGGGGAAAGAGAGAGCTTTTTGTGTGGGGGGGGGGGAGGAGGGGGGAAGGCAGTTTTCTTTTTTTTTTTACCTCCTTTGCTACGAAGCAGATATCATTTCCTAAGGTCAGACACCTGATTATGTCCTTTCCTTTTTTTCTGTTTTCTAATAAACGTTTATGCACCAAACCCATTGCTTTGAGTTGTATTTTATTACCTTGAGAAAAAATGCCGACTTTCAAGAGGCTGTAACGCGCTTGCTATTAGTATTACAAAAAAGTTGTAATGAAGAAAATTGTAGCAAATTTAATCCTTTTTAAACTTTATAATAGAAAAATATCGCTAAATTCAGCCATTTCTGAGATATTTCAAAAAAAGCCAAAAAAGTAGTAAATTTTCGAGGTTTTTCAGCCGACAAAAGTTCTCCCGGGGTCGACCATGTTGGATAAATCGTTTTTTTTCATATTCACACTAATATGTACAAATTAAAAAAGAAAAATCTTCTACCCCACCTTTTGCTAGGTAAGCCCTTTTTTACATACCTATTGACTGGACTATATGGTTATAGTCTCCGCCTTTTTCTTCAGGACACTCTTCTGAATGAGAAATTCTAAAATTTATTGTTGCCACTATTTTTATAATATAATTTCTACCCTGTTTAATTATTACACGTTACTTCAAATGTACCAGAAGTATATACCAGAGGTACCAGAACCAGAAGTATTTGTGGTGGCAAAAAAGGCATACATTTCTTATCTCTGTGAGTGTCCTGAAAAAAGGGCGGAGAGTTCGACGCCTGATTATAGAAATAAAAATGTCTTCTTAATTTTTGCCAACTTCGACAATAGAGAATACATGATTTGAAATATCCATGCTGTAAGTATATGGTGTCGACATTTTCTTTTAAAAGAAAAAGCTGTAAAAAACAAGAGATATTAAAAATATTTCTTTGAAAATAGGTTTTTAAAATATCCTTTTATATATCCTTTTATACTTTATTTCGAAATGATAAAATTATTATATAATTTTAACGACGGGTAAAATCTTTATTTAATGTTTCGACGTAATTGACCTAAATATTAAAAAATAAATTGAACAATAAGTCGTGTTAAAATGCAGTTTTCCCAAAATTTCTATTGCTTACGTCAGCAATTCTGAACCTTTTCCATGCCTGGTAACATTTAAAAATTATTTCGGAGTACTGTTAGTCCAGCCTTTTTTTTTTTACATCAACGTGGCTTTAGAGAAATTTTCTGCAGTATAAATTACGTCGAAGCAAGAAGAAAATTGCTGTTAAAATATACTAGTATGAGAATAGGGCGGGGCTAACAGTATTCCGTAGTGAATTATAAATGTTAACTAAGTATGCCTTTTGATCAGACCCCCTTGCAGTGGCATAAGAGGTCTTTAGGTTGCAGAATTTCTGCATACGCCTGTAGGGGGGCCCTTCCAGAAGGGGGGCCCAGGGCATTTGCCCCGTATGCCCTGCCCTTAGTCAGGGCCTGCCTTTTGTATACGACTACCTACCTCTCAGATCAAATACATTACGCAATGCTGTCAAAATTCTATTCATAAATGTATTATATCAATATAAATGTGCATTTTATTTTGTATCGTATCATAATATATTTCCTTCTATTATTCTTTCTCTAAATTGATCTCTTTATTTCTCTTCGATATGCTCGCGCAATCCATCTATAGTCCAGTCAATAGGTATGTAAAAAAGGGCTTACCTAGCAAAAGGTGGGGTAGAAGATTTTTCTTTTTTAATTTGTACATATTAGTGTGAATATGAAAAAAAACGATTTATCCAACATGGTCGACCCCGGGAGAACTTTTGTCGGCTGAAAAACCTCGAAAATTTACTACTTTTTTGGCTTTTTTTGAAATATCTCAGAAATGGCTGAATTTAGCGATATTTTTCTATTATAAAGTTTAAAAAGGATTAAATTTGCTACAATTTTCTTCATTACAACTTTTTTGTAATACTAATAGCAAGCGCGTTACAGCCTCTTGAAAGTCGGCATTTTTTCTCAAGGTAATAAAATACAACTCAAAGCAATGGGTTTGGTGCATAAACGTTTATTAGAAAACAGAAAAAAAGGAAAGGACATAATCAGGTGTCTGACCTTAGGAAATGATATCTGCTTCGTAGCAAAGGAGGTAAAAAAAAAAAGAAAACTGCCTTCCCCCCTCCTTCCCCCCCCCCCCCCCACAAAAAGCTCTCTCTTTCCCCCCACCTCTTCCAATCTTGTAGTACGCTGCCTCGTCTAAGCATCTACCTATGTTATTCAGTTCAGTTCGAATGTGTGAACATACTGTTTCAACCCATGAGCGTTTTCTATTACAATAACCGGCGTGTTTGTTTTATTTACGAAATCAATTTGAATAAAGGTGAAATAAAGATTCTGAAGGAGAAAGGTATACAAAAAATCTGCAAAAGTGCAATGCAAAACGTCAAAATGAAGAATATCGCTGTTTTTTGAAGAACCTACAACAAGTAAGAATTCACAATACCTTTCACAAATGATACACCAATGAGTGAATGATTGCAGAATATGTACGGCGTCATACAACTGGTGATGGAGCTGGTCCAAACTGTGCGACTACATACCTTCCATCAAGAACTGAAGGTTTCAGTTTTAAAGGTCAGTGTTTCTTGTGTGGAGAAAGGGATACTAAAAAACAGGAACGACTTCCTGAGCATGAAAGAAATTTTATCCACCATGCTATGAAACTGGGTGTGAAAGAAACAATTGTAAATGGTGCCGAAAATCGTGGGGATGAGTGAATAAAAAAAGTATTTGAATGCATCGGAAATGTAAAAGATTTAGTTGCTGTAGGTGCTTGGTATCACAGGGTTTGTCAGAAAAACCTGCATCGGAGGCTTAAAAGTGAGATGAAACGAGGATACTACCCTGCAAGTAACATTGATGAGGCAATGGAATCAATTTACTCCTAACCTGAAAACGACTTGGAGAAGTGCCAATCTCATTAAGTATTTGAATAATAAAATAGAGGGTGATTTTCATCCTGGCATCAGAACGGTTACATCACGCCTTTGCAAAAAATATGGTGAAGATGTTTTAATAGCCGAAACTGCCAACAAGAAAGCAGTTGTTTGCTTTCAAAATGTTAGCTATAAAATACTCAGTGAAACTAGTATAGTAACAAGGACTCTTATCCACAACAGGAAAATGTCGTATTAATTTCATCATTGGACGAGACTGAAGAAGATGATAAGATATTCTAAGAGCTTTTGTAATTACTGTAAGAGGGAGATAAACAATTTGAGGGTGACAAACCTTCCTTCTACCTCTGATGACTATTGAAATTTTAGAATCTGGGCTTTCAAAACAACCACGAAGAAAATAAACATGTATTTTATACATTAATGTACTTTTCTTTATTTGTTTCAAGGCTAAATGATCGCCCTATAATTTATATATAAAGTTAAATTTCTACAATTTACTTTTGTAATGCAATTATTTGCTAATGTTCTTCAAACAAGTTTGCCTATTTATGAAGCTCATTTAAAATTAAGATTGTCTATTGTTATTATACTCAATATTAATATAGCAGTAATTAATTTATTTACAACATTATATATTATATCTAAGTATCATTAATATTTTATAATTTAATAAATAGTCGAATTAAAATATTTATGTATCAATGCATTGAGTTTTTGCTTATTAGCACCATAATATTTATTCATTTACATTTATGTACAAATGTTTTTTATTTTATTTTTTCTTTGTACGTGTTTGTGTGTGTGTTATGTGTTGAAATGGTAGAATACTATACATCGGCAGTTATTGGAGTCTGATGATGACTATTGTTGTTAGGCCAGAATTGTCAGTGCGTGGTCGGGGGGGGGGGGGGGGGGGGGGGTTAGTAAAAAGAGGAAGGGAAAAAATAAGAGTGATTGTCAATTTACCTGGCTAACATATTTAATTCTTTTCAAAAATCACGATTATTTTAACAAGGTATATGTTAAGAGAACAATCAAGAAAATAAAACAGTATTTCTTACAATATATATTGTAAAAATAGACATCTGGCATGTGTATTTCCGTATTATGCTTTTGATCACCAAATCCAAAAATCCCAAGGACGACAGATATCAGAGCTATATCATTAAAAGTTGTTAAGCTTTCTGTAAATAAAGCTCCTAATTCTAATAATTACTGTACATTATTCATAAGGAGTAATGCGCTTTTTCTACGACGTTGAGAAAACTGTTTATTTCCAAGAAGCTGTTACGCGCTTGCTATTAGTTCTACAAAAAAGTTGTAATGAAGAAAATTGTAGGAAATTTAATCCTCTTTAAACATTACATTAGAAAAATATCGCTAAATTCAGCCATTTCTGAGATATTTCAAAAAAAGCCAAAAAAGTAGTTAATTTTCGAGGTTTTTCAGCCGACAAAAGTTCTCCCGGGGTCGACCATGTTGGATAACTCGTATTTTGCATATTAGTACTAATACATACAAATTAAAAAAAATAAAATCTTCTACCCCATCTTTTGCAAGGTACATTGTATTTATTGACTGGACTAATAGAGGAGAAATCTATTTCTTCTCTATGACTATAACCCCTGCTGTAATCCTTGTTTTGATTAATATTGTAATATCATTAAAATAAGTCATGCCAATGATGTTTACATTATATATATTTATTATCCAGCATAGTTGCCAGCTTTGCAGCTTTTGACTACCAGAAATTTTTAACAAAAATTTTTATTTATTTATTTTTTTTTTTTTTTTAATCAGTGAAAACTGTTACAGTTCATGTTTTAAATAAAATATATATTTCTACTGAATTTTTTCGGTAGTTAAAAAGCGCTAAGTCGGCAATTATATCTAATCGATATAAATAGTTTTAAGGTGCTTATTTTTAGCCTATTTTTTAACGTATAAGTTCAGCTTTGTAAATTTTAAACTAAAATTAATGTTGAATCACAATTAATAATTTAACAAAGTAATGAAAATCTATGTATATCACAGTATCTCTTTTGTTTCTTATTAATGAGTTAGATACTTTTAATAATTTCCATATTTTCTTATTTGTATAGTTAGCCTTGATCCTTTTGTTTATTGTGAGAATATTTTATGAGAAAATGTTTCTTATAACTGAATTCCTGAAGTTAGAAAAGTAAAACAAATACTCATAATCAGTGTTGCCAGATCTGTCGGATGTTTTATTCAAAAATCACCAATAGTTTTGAGAAGTGATATTCATAGCTGCCAATATTTTAATTTATTCCGGAGTAATTTTAGCCCCGCCACTATTTCGTACCACTTATTTTTTTAAAGTAATTTTTTCTTATTTTATCGAAGTTATATATTGAAGAAAATTTTTCTATAAATAAAGTGGTGCGAAATAAAGTAGGAGCTAAAAGTACTCCGGAATAAATTAAAATATTGGCAGCTATGGATATTTGCTATACATTACGTAAAAGGCTGAAGTGATTCGGCAAGCGCTACAATTAAAAATTATTGGTGATTTTCGAATAAAAAATTCGTCATATTGGCAACATTGCTCTCAATTTGAATTAATCTACAACGGCATGGATAATGACTTGTGAGAGCAGAATCGAAACTGAGAGTCAATAAAAAATATTAAACTATTGTTGTTAAGGGGGTCTGGGACACCAAATTTTTGTTTTTATTATTTATTGATGAATTGCTGGAATTATTTTTTCTGAAATTGGAGCTTTTTTGATGATGAAGTTGAGCAAGAAAGAATCTTAAAAAAAAAAGATTTAATAAAATTTAAAAAATTTAAAATAAAAAAATTTTGATAAATTTAAAATTTGTTATATCTCATGAACTAATGGTTCAATTTAAAAACTTTTTTCACTCTTATATACAGAAAAGATTTATCTTCAATTTGTCTTTGGGATTTTTAATTAGGAGCAAAACTTTTCTGGTAATCCAAAAGTTATGCATGAAATAAGTACCTTTTTTCAAATTAAAATTAATATTTAAAAAATTTATTATTATAATCAGAAATCCTGAGACAAACTGAAGATAAATCCTTTCTGTATGTAAAGGTGAAAGAAGTTTCTAAATTAAACCATTAGTTCATGAGATATAACAAATTTTAAATTTATCAAAAAAAAATATTTTATTTTAATTTTTAAAATTTTATTAAGATTATTTAATTTTTATTTTATTTATTTTTTAAAATTTTATTTATTTTTAAGATTCTTTCTTGTTCAACTTCGTCGTCAAAAAAGCTTCAATTTCAGAAAAAATAATTACAGCAATTCATCAATAAATAATAAAAACAAAAATTTGGTGTCCCGGACCCCCTTTATCGCTTTATGTGATATTTGTAAAAAATATTCTTAAAAATCGATTACCAATTTCCATTTTAACATATACTTTTCCACTTATATTATCAAAACGTAACATCTCTAAAGTTCTCATTTATTGAATAATTGTTTGCCCAAATTCTTAATCACTCGTTTCTCGCTTGCTGTCCCCTGAAGGACGCAAACGGTTACTTAAAAGAATTCATCCATATAGTCTTAAATCACTTGCAGATGTAGCTAGTGTTAAATAATGTACTTATATTAAACTGAAAAGACTTGACGGTGGGAATTAAAAAATATATTCCACTTGTTTTAATACATAATGTTTAATAAATTGCAGCAGTTTTTTAAAACTTTACATAGTTGCCAATATTTCTGTCTTTTCGAAAGGTAAGATAGCACTAACTTTAAAGAGAAATTTGTAGGAACTCTCTTCTACTAATTATCTACGGTTAATTGTGCCAGAAAATGCTATTGCAAAATCGTGAAAATTAAGGAAATGTATTTGTCTAATTTTAGTTAATAACACTTGCAAAAATTATTTCATGAAGAATATTTTGAGTTAAAAAAATCGCATAGCTTTAAACGTTTGGTCGCTTTATTTAAGAGGATTTATTAAAAGAAGATTTGGATTTGAATTACAATATTTGAATAAATTATCTGGGATATATATTAAATTTAAAGTACAACAATGTTACTACTAGCGTAACTCGTATGCGTAAATCATATCTGGTAAATTTCATAATTTATTCCGGAGTACTGTTTGACCCTTTCACACCAGTATATTTTGAAAACTTTTTTTTTTTTTTTCCTCATGTCATTATAATTTCCTCATGTCATTACAATTACATATTGAAAAAACTTCCATAGCTGCCAGCATTTTAATTCATTCCGGAGTACTCTTAGCCACTTTATTTATAGAAAAATTTTTTTCAATACATAACTTCGATAAAATTAGAAAAAATTACTTTTAAAAATAAGTGGTTCGAAATAGAGGCGGGGCTAATATTACTCCGGAATAAATTAAAATATTGGCAACTATGAAACTTCTCTAAAATAATATTGGTGTGAAAAAGGGCGTGGCTAACAGTATTCCAGAATTAATTAAAAATATTATCAGGTCAGGCATAATATATTTTCTTTAGCAATAAGCATTTTAATGGGACGGAACACTGGCGCAGAACTCACATCAGTACTTGTTTAAGAAATTTCTCTACCTATAACATCGTTCATTTAAGAAGTAGAAAGTTTTATTTCATTGATAGTGTTATAAGTTATATGCCAATGCTCCATCCCTGATTTTATTTTGGGTACATAATTTACACACGTGCCAAATTTTAAGCTTTTTCGCTGTCGGAAAATTTATATATATATATATATATATATTTATATATATATATATATATTTTTTTTTTTTCCCGGTGAATAAAAAACGAAAATGTTGCCAGCTATGTTATCCTAAGCAAACTATGTAGTCAAGGATGAAACTTCAGAAAAAAACGGTAGGAAAATGAAAACATCATGAACTCATTATCAAAAAAAATGCAAAGATTAAAAATATTTTGGAAATTAACAGTAAGTAAGCAATACAAAGCAAATCAATATTACTACTAATGTGACATGTATGTATAAATTTGCTTTAGGTGATAAGCACAGTGGCGGATTTAAGGTGGGGGCAAAAAAAAAAAAACACTGACATTCACAATTGAATATTGCAATTGTAAATTTTTTATTGGTCTAGAATAACACTTTGAAAAACCTTAGCCCCCCCCCCCCCCCCCAAAAAAAAAAGTCAAGTTCTGGATCCGCCACTGCATAAGCATTTTATCATATAAGCATAATTCTAAACAAACTAAAGTAGTTGAGGGCGGAGCTTCCAAAGGGGTGGAAAAGAATACATCATAAAACCATTGGAAAAAGTAAAAATATAAAAAAAAATACTTTGGAATTTAACAATAGTAAACAATATAATGTAAAACAATAGTGCCACTCGCGTAAAACGTATGCGTAAATTTTCTATTGGCTATCAGCAATTAATAATGTGTGCATAATTCTAAGCAAGAAATTCGTGCCAAGATTCTAAAGGGAAAGAGTGGGAAAAGAATATATTATGAACCCATATTAAAAAGTACAAGGATCAAACATATTTTAGAATTTAACAGTAGGATCGAATTTATGCGAAATAAATAAATAAATAATATGCGTTTCCTGTAGAGATTTAACCGTTTGACTGCTAAGCAGCGCGATAGCGCTGCGATGTTTAGTCTCCAAAACTGCGAAGCAGCGCTATCGCGCTGCGAGAGGTGAAATTTAGATACCACCGGAAATTTACTTAATTTTTTTTTTTTTTTTTATGTAAACAAAATTAATCAGTTAATAGCAACTCCTACATAGCTCCTAATATTTTAGTTTTTTCCTGAGTATTTTTTCCCCCGCGTTGATTTCATACCGCTTATTTATTAAAAGTAATTTTGTCTTATTTTATGGAAGAGAGAGAGAGATTTAGATTTTTATTAGAGAGAATTTTTCTATAAAGTTTCAACCGCATCTGCGCTCGCTGTTAGAAAAAACTACATGGCTTTATTGCATCAAAACACAATTGTTTAACCTTATGTTTTCATTATTTTTCTTTTACATTTTCTTTAACAAGAAGTAAAAAAAAAATATATATATATATATTTGTTTACTTATTTTATAAAGTTCTTTTCTTTCATTATTTATTCATAAAACACAGAAAAGAATTAATAAATTAACCGATAATTGTATGAGTGATTAGGTTTTATTTAACAGCGGATGTTTTTTTTTTTTTTTAAAGCTCAAAAAATATCAGCATAAGACGACGTCAATAGTCTAATCATTGAAATTAATTAAATGTAGTTCTTTCGAAAGAGAATTATCTAACATGATTTTCGACGCATAAAATATTACGACGCTCGTTTCATTATTTTTAAAATATATATCTTTTTATTTTGAAATAAGATGAAAAAAAAAAAAAAGGGGGCGGAGTCTCGATAAAATCTTATCAGAATACACACCTCCTCACTACGCTGAATTACATATTTGGAAAACTATATTAAAATTGGATTATTTCCATGTGTTAAATTTCTGTAAAACGTTGTGTAAACAATTTTTAATGGCAAAACACGTTTTTTTTTTTTTTTTATTCATCCTTTAGTGATACTTAAATTGGCCTTTTACACACGCTACAGTAAGGCGTGGTTTTCATTAATTAGGTGTGTCTTTATATTATAGTGCGTGTTCATTAGAAAATTTTGTATGTTATTTCTGTAGAAAGACCGATCGAGGGTAAATGATTTACGCATAAAAATACATATTTATATATGCCATTTTGATTGCTGCTTACTTGGATTTTTTTTATTTTTTCTGCAAGGAGTGGTTTTTCGTCTGGTATGACTGGGTTTCGAATTTTTTATAAAACTAAAATTAAATATTTACACCGGAAAAACTTTTATTAAGGCCTGAAGCAACGATAGCAGTTTATGGATGTATTTCAGTAAGTGCTTCAGCATTCAAACGGTTAAATCCCAACTTACATCTCATTTTAATCCAAACATAAAGGCAGGGGTTGTACACTCCGCCCTTTTTTCGGGACACTCTAAGAAGCAAGAAATTTCTGTCCTCATCCCAACTACTAATTTTATGCAGAAATATATTTGGTATATTTACAGTGATAGGCCATAATTATACAGGATAGAGATTCATGTATAAAAATAGTGGTAGCAATGTATTTGTAAATTTCTCTTCATTGAGAGTGTACTGAAAAAAGGGGCGGAGAGTACGACCCCTGTAAATGCAATATTTTCATAAAAATATTTTTCCATAAACAGAATTTCGTTTTGAGTATTTCAATGTCTGCTTGTTCTGGTATCAGATGAAACACAAATAGCTGGATATTATACATAAAACAGATTGGGCTGTTGAAATTGAATGGGTTTATACGATATTTTTCCACAAGAAATATTGAAATTTTACCAAAATAATTTATGGGCACCTCCTATGCAAACAGATATGGTCAAATATAAAATTCAAATTAGAGTTTGTAAAATTTTCGTAATGCATATAAACCACATGATTTTTCTTTCTTGTTACAACAATGGAACAAATTTAACCCTTTCCTGGCTCTAATGCTCCAACGTGCTCGATTCAGTGTTGCCAAATTCAGGGACTATTTTAATGACGTTGGCAACAGTTCGAGCGGTAGACAGCGACACCTGGTACAGATTCCGCAACTTTTTTATTCAACTTCACCAATCATTTTAAGAAGTAATATATTAGGTGTACCGGAAAGTTATGTCGTTTTGAATTAATAAAATGAAACCGGAAATTTTTGTTTACATGGTACTTTACAAATAACCATCTTATAAGTTACCTAAGAATATCTTAAATTTTATCCAGTCCAGGATAAATTTCCGATGTCAGTATTTTAATTCAAAGGGACAGAACTTTCCGGTACACCTAATATAATATACATAATCGACGTTTCTTCGATGCTATTCGTCTTTTATACATATCAAATCCCACTTTAAAACATTTTTGGTGGCTGTTGAATAAAAGAGTCGCGCAATCTGTACCAGCTGGCACTGTCTACCGCTTGAACTGATGTCAAATTTCCTAGCCAAGTAATGATCATAGAATAATAATAGAGAAGAAGGAGCATGCTAATACTTTAATGCTTACAAACTCCTTCTAGTGAGATGCCAGCGAAAGCACCTTTTGCACCTCTCGACCTTGAAGTAACGCACCCATCCTTGGCGCATTTATCGCTGTTTGGCTTTTCTCTCTATCCTTTATACCAGTGATGCCAGATGGGGGATTTTGTCCCCATTTTCGGGACTTTTGTGGGGAATTCTAAAATGTTTGGGGACAAACCTGGGGAGTTCAACTTTCTGTCAATGTTGGCAATGAAATGATTTATCAAATCTTGATATTTTTTTTTCGAAAAAAATCCCCAAATAACAATAAAGCTATTGAAAATCCCTGGTCGTAGGGATAAATCCTCACGTTAGTAGAAATAAAGTTGGGGATTTTTTCGAAAAAATACCCTGATTTGGGGAAATTTTAAGACCTGTTTGGGGAAATAATTTTCGACCATCTGGCATCACTGCTTTATACAATGCGTTTTATTTTGTTTATTTTATTATTTTTTCAGAACGGGGTGACGATAAATATAGTTAATCAATGCAGCAATACACTTTCAAGCAGTTATGTGATTAAAGAAGAGTGTATCCTGGATAAAGATGTTAATGTTCCGAAAAAAAAACGGAAATTTTGGTAAAAAAAGCAGTTTATATCCACCCGGAAAAATTGAAAATTCTAGTATAAAATAATGTGTTTAGAAATTTATAATATTTACATTCCAGGTGCTTTTTTCTTGAAATATTTTTTCATGGTCAGTATCTTGCATGAAAACACTGATTCTGATATTGTTCATAATTCAAAAATAAAGTTTTAACCCTGTTATCAAATGGTAATCTTGAAATATTTAAGTATTACAATGACCTCTCCCTGCCTTCACACTCATTTAAAATTACTTATTTTTTTCAGGTTCCTTTATACTTGAGCCTTTTTTATTGAATATATATTCTTAGACCTTGTCTAACTGTATTATTTTAATGTGTGTAGATATGTATTATGCACATATAAATACATGTAACTGTTAAAAAAAATAAATAAATAAACAACTACTTTCTGTCAAAGAAATTTATTTTACAATTTATAAAAATTATATGTGCAAAAACTTACTTGATTTATGTCTTTTGCATTTGAGTTAATAAGTTTTATATTATAACAGGATAGCTCCTAGTCAGGGAAAGTCAGAATTTAAGTGCACCTGGGAAAATCAGGGAATTTCGTGCAAAGTCAGGGAAATTTGACAAATTTTGTGTGGAAATACGCAATATTTGAAAACTTGTTGTTTTAAATTTCTGAAGTTCAATTAACTTTAAATAAATTTTTTATTTTATCTTTGTGATTAATTTCAGTTTAAGTGAAAATCTGAATTGTCCAGTATCAGGTCCGGTAAACCGATTTTACCCAAGACTGACCTGCAATCAGGTTTGGGTCTGTTTGACTAAATCTTTTCTCTTGTGTATTAGGTTCGGTTCAGGTTGACTGATTTATTTTTCGTATGGGTCAGGATGACTGAATTTTCTTCCTGGGGGCTGGGTTGTCTGATTTATTTTTCTTGTGGGTTGGATTCAGATTAAGTTGACTGAATTTTTTTCCTGCGGGTTAGGTTTAAGTGTAAATATATGTATACATAAATTATTGTATACATTTTGCAGAAAGGCAATAAACAAAGAAAAATCATATATATATATATATATATATATATACAGTAAAGCACCGTTTCTACGTCTTTTAAGACTGACGTAAAAGACGTAGGAGAGAGTGGTAATGAATGGGCCATGGGGATGAAAGGGTCACTAACAAAAAACAAAAAAGTACTTGCATAAAATTATTTTAAATGCCACCAATAGATGGATCTATTTGTTCTACGAAACTCATCAAATTTTCCCTTGTTTGGGAGAAGCCATTTTCCACTAGAGTAGGATGGTCCAGAATCTGACTGAAAAGTAATTTTTTCTCTTTTAAGTAAAATAAATACTAGCTGAAAAGTATCTATTATTGCATTGCAGGTATGTGTATTAGCAAGTCTTTGCATATCTGTAAACTAATTTTAGAATGTATTTAGATGTTATTTGAATTTAATGTGCTAAATAAAACCTGAATATATTCCAGAAGTATAGGTGGGGCTGAGTGGGACACTATATCATGGTCATGAATGGGCCACCTTTGCTCTGATCATGAAAATATGGTATTTATTTCTTTATTTTCTGATTTTCTCTTTAATATGAAACGTAACTGGCTGTCATGGATTTAGATTAAATTTTTGTCTAGTTAGAATAGGTTTATTGAGATTTCTAAAAAATAATTTGCACATTTTCACTCTAAGAAATATTAGTTATTTATTAGAAACATACGTTAAATTGTATAAATGGTTGTAAGTTGAACTGTCCAGTTGTTGACCCCACCTACCAGTATTTTACCATTTGATATAAAACTAGAATAATTGTTTATATTCTGAATCTGATGGGTAAAATAAATAATACCAGAAATTTACACTCAATACTCAATTAATAGGCATTTCACCTGAATGAAATTTTACCACTTGAAATTTAATTTCACTTATTTTTCTTCCCTGACACATCAGATGTCAGTGTTGTGAACTTTGAAGACATTGTTAAGAAGTTACCACAGCCAGACATTACTGGTGGAACATCATGTGCTGTTACAACCATGCCATTTAATATAAATTTTGAAAAATATAAATTTTGTTAAATCATAACGTATATGCAACCATGCCATTTAATATTAATTTTGAAAAATATAAATTTTGTTAAATCATAATGTGTATTATCTATTATTTTTATGTTCTTTCTTTCTTATAATCTTATTATTTTGTCATTCTTCTACTACAATTATGAGATTTAATAATATCACTTTTGATTTTTATAAATTTTGATAAATAATGTTTATTATCTACTTACTATTTCAGTAGGCTTTTGTGTCATATCATGTCAAGTGCTATTCATTTTGTCATATTTGGTGAATAAAAGGTTAATTCCACATTTTTTCATTGAATTCCTTTAGTGGCCCATTTATTACCTTCAATGGCCCACTCAGCCTCATGGGTGGGTATGAATGGGCCAAATTTCTATATTTTTATTTTCTATTATCATTCATTATAGACATTTTCTAATCCAATTTTTATGACTTTTTTAAAAACCAAATAAGTACAGTAACTGAAGAGCTAATTCTGAGCCAAAAAGAATCATTAGAAAAAATTACAAACCAAAAATTGGCCCATTCATTACCACTCTCCCCTACAGGGTTGTTGATTTTTTTTATTTAAATCAAGATTTATTTGATTTTAATGATTTTTATTATGTATTCATACATTATTGTACAACATTTGTTTTTTATTATGTGTATGTGTGTGTATATATATGCACAATATCCACACTATCAATCATTTTACTTAAATTATAAAAATATAAATAATATTCTATTTCTATAGAAAAGTCCATATAGGCATTTATTACCAACATTTTTATTCAACATAGTATCTTCATAATAAGAAGTAATTTTATAACAATCATAAATGCGGTTGTATGAGCCACTCAACTTCAGACTTTGACTTTGTAGCTACAATAATGTATTGAAATAAAGCAAAATTTTACTCACGGTATTGAACACATAAAATAATTTTGGAAAAGGATAGTTTAATAGGAAATATGACCTATAACTGAAGCAATGTATTAAGAAAAAGAAAACTTTGCTCATAGTTTCTAATCAAAATTAAAATATATATATATATATAAGGAATTAAGGAAGATAATAAAAATAAAAGATGATATCCTAAAAAATTTTTACTTAGGTTTAACAAACATCATTTGAATCAAGAAATTTTTTCACACTTTACCCATTAACAAAATTCATATTTTCATTACCATTTTAATACTTTCACTTATTTTTTTATCTTTTTTTTTTTTTTTTTTTTTTTTTTTTTTTACATTTAGTGGGGTACAATTCATTGAAACAAGCAGTGACAGCAGCCTCGAATTGTAATTAACAGATTATATGTAGTTAAATTAAAATGTTATTATTTTTAAAAAACTTTTTGGAACCTTCAGAGCTTTTTAAACAGTACAATGTAAACTATGCTATTATTTTTTAAATATCATATGAGCCAATGCTAAATGACATAAACTGGTATGAGAGCTGAATAAACAAGGAAATATTTTCTTTTTGAAATATCAACTGCTAGGTGGGCAAAGGCGAACTAGAATATATATATAATATTAATCAATGAATTATACACTAATTAAATATTTACAATTCATACACCAGTCATAAGGCTGTACTTGTATAAATAATTAACCCATTAACGCCCAGCGTCCTCATTTGAGGACAGTTAATAAAATGGCATGTATATTTTTGGGGGTTTGTTGGAATGATTTCTGCTTTTTAGTGACAGTTTATAGCATCACTCCGAATGATCCCAGAGAGTTTTATGTGTCTACTATTAATTACTATTTCGTAATTCAGATAGTTATTTTATGATTTTTCATTTGTCGCACATATATTTGCTTTTTGCGCAGATATATTAACTTAAATCAAGTTGAATAATATATATTATAATACTTTACTTTCGAGGTCTTTGTCAGCATATAATAGAAAATTAATATGTTATCTCAAAGTTTTTTTTATCTGGAAGATTTTTCGCTAGAACACTAAATGTCCACAAATGAGGATAGGTTGTTAATTTAAAACTATTAGAAGAGTTTTTTAATTTAAAATATTTTATTCTCAGTTGTCCATATTAGTTTAAAATTGAAATATTCATCAAAATATATTTTTCAAAAATATTTCAGGCATTAACGGGTTAAAATATAATAAGTTATTAAAATATATAATAAAATTTATAAATAATTAAGAAAGTTAAGATGATATAACTTATTTTTGTGTTTATTAATGTTGCTTTGTGGGGAAGAATCTAAAGTCAAGAAATGAAGAAATATTAGCTCGTCTAATGAAATATTTTGTTATATTTTACGAATTGTATTTTTAAATTTACATAAGAAATAATTAAATAACTCATTTTTTAAAGTTAGATTATCAATTACATTCCATTAAAGCCAGTAACTTTGATATTTAAAATAAATGATTTAAATCAGTGATTTTTTTTTTGAAAAAAATCAATTGATTTAAATCAGCAATTTAAATCAATTGATTTAAATCACTACAACCCTGCTCCCCTATAAATGAAAAGATGTATAATCGAAATTTTAATAATAACATTTTGATTACTACGAATTTAATGGCACTTAAGTAAAATTCGGGCATTATTTAAGTTGAGCTAATATACTGGTGGGGGTAGAAGAATAATAGGTATATTGCAGCCACGTTCATTAAAACTACCAAGCGACGACGCATCCAAAATGTTGAATGTGTGCCAGCTTGTGATCTGGAAAACATCCAATAATTCGCGCTCTGTTATAATTCTTTTTCTTTGAGCCAGATGACTGTCACCCCTATTTTAACAGTGAACTCATTGAATTAGCGCTTGTGCAGAGGCTTCGATAGGTTGATGAAGAAACAAAATGCAACAAATTATACACACGCAACTAGCTGGAAAGCGACAAGTTGCGTCTTGTTCTTTAAAACGTAGTTTCACAAACAATTTTCAACTCTTTATGTCAAAATCAACGTCCTACTTATATTTTTAATTACTAACTAATATATATTTTAGTAATAAACATGTTACTACTTTTTCATACAGTAGTAAAAATTTCAATCAAAAGACAAATGTAAAGTCATTAGTACCTAAGACGGTCATTAGAAGTTTTAATTTTTTTTGGAAGTGTTGCACCCATTTTATATTTATGCACTTTTTGGTAGTATTACTAGACATAGTAAGCTACATTATATATTTTTTCTGTGATTGTACCTCTGTGTGAACTAGGAATAAAATCATGAAAAAAAATATTTTCCTTTTTTATTAAAAGTAAATACGATAGAAAAAATCTACAAAAAATATATAATGTAGACTAATATTTTGTCTAACGAACAGTTTTTGTTTCATTAGTGTAGCTGTAATAGTTTTCATAAAAATCAATTTTAAAAATTACCCCCTCTAGCGTCTATTTCATCCATTATCTCCAGAACGCAGCAAGATAAGAGGCTGAATTTGTGTCAATGGTAGTTTTATATCTCGCAGATGTTACCACACGAGTCATTTTCAAAATATCTTTCTGGGGCCGCTGTGCCTATCTTATCCTGCTAGACCCTTTTAAATTTATAAATTAGTATACCAGTAACTCCATTTAAAATTTCTTTAAAACAATTTACTAACTCTGTGACAATGAAAATTTATTTTATAACTTTAAAAAGTTCTGCATGATTTTCAGATGAATGATTAAATTTTATTTAGTTTTTGGGTTTTTTCTCTTGGTTTAATTCTTATCTAAATTCATTGTATCAATGCTGCTGGGAGATGGCCATTCCATAGGAATGCACACCCTATGCAAAATTAATGTTTGAATGATGATTTAACTAGTTTTTGGTGTTTCGTACAAGGAAAGGTACTGGCAGTTATGAAACAGAATGGCTCATGTTTTAATAGTACAAATAATAGTATATGAAGCTTTTTGCGTGTTTCTACTGAGAAAAAATAATATGAATTGCATGTATTTTTAAATGTTTAACACTTTATATTTTCAAAGATATTATAACTATCAAGAAACCGTATTTTTATCTGTAAAAATTCAATTTTTCCCATTTTTCCAGAAAAAAAAAACTGGAAAAAGCTGGGGTTTTTTTCCCACTGCCTCAAAATTTCTGGAAATTTTACATCTGTACCCCAGGATCCAAATCAAATTATGATATATATATATATATATATATAAATGGCTAAGAGATTTATTTCTTTTCACTCTGTCAGTCTGTATGTGGACTAGGGGGTACTGGGTCCTTGATTTGCTTAAAAATTTTAACATTTTCCTATCATTAAATTAGGCTGAAATTTTGCATACAGATATGACTTTGATTCCAATACATGCTCAAGCAGAAACAAACTTTGGAAATTGGGGTCTTGGAGCCCTGGATCAATTAAAAATTTCGTTTAAAATTTTAATAAATTTCCTATTATAAAATTTTGCCTAGATGTATAACCTTGATTACAATATATGCTCAGGTAGATACAAATTTAGAAGTGGCCCAAGGGGCTCTGGGCCCTTAATCCATGAATTAATTAGATTTAAAATTTACAGGGATGAGATTTTTCAGCTGATTTCAGCTTTTTCTTACATTTATTTTTTCAGCTTTTTTTATGTTTCTGATCATGGGCGTCGGCAGAATGGGGGCAATTGTCCCACCCCCCCCCCTGGAAAATTCTACTAAGCATTTTTTCTTTAAATTTAAAACTATGCTATCAGAATTTTATTTTTAAAAAATATTTTTTTCATGTTGTGCCTCCCCCCCCCCGGTAATTTTTTCTGGAGACGCCCCTGTTGCTGATGTGCATTTGTTATCTTTATAATTTATAAACATTATCCTGCAGTGTATTGTCATAAAGTGCAGTGTCTTCATCCTGCAGTATATTGATAAAGGCTGAAATTGATGATAATATGTGCTGAAACAAACATATTTAGGAGAAGGGGCCTTGGGCCCTTAATTCGGTTAAACATTTTATTTCCAATTTTAACAATTTCCTATTATTAAACTAGGCTGAAATTTTGCATACATATATAACTTTGATAAACAAACTTTGGAAAAAGGGCCTTAGGAGCCCTTAATCCATTAAAAATTTTATTTTTAATAAATCTTTTATTATTAAATTGGGCTAAAATTTTGTATAGATCAATAACATTTATACAAACTATAATGTACTATATAACTAATAATAGTACATGCTCAAGCATAAACAATCTTAGGGAAAGGGGCTTTAGGCCCTTAATCCATGAAAAATTGAATTATTCCCAGTTAAATGATAGACAATTTTAACAATTGCCTATCATTTAACTGGGTTAAAATGTTGCATAGATGTAGAACTTTGATTACAATATGTGCTAAAGCAGAATCGGATTTAGGAGAAGGAGCTTTGGGTGCCCTGTGTCCCAACTCCTGTTCGGAATTTGAAATTCGAATTTAACAATTTATTATCATCCAAATGAACTAAACTTTGGCATACATGTATAATTCTGATGACAATATCTCCTCAAGCAGTAATGGACTTCTGGAGGAGGATTAAAGGCCCTGGGCCACAATCCACTTAAAATTTGACTATGAATTTTAACAATTTCTTACCACACAACTAAGCTGAAAATTTGTATACTTTAATTACAATACATACACAAGCAGAAACCAGGGTTGGACCCATAGAATAATAATAGGATATTATTATTATTCTATGGTTGGACCCAATGAGTTTTTTCTTAAAAAACCCACAATTTTGCCCACTTTTTTTTTTTCAAATTTTATAAGACTTTCTATGATAAAATAAGCAAAATGAAATTACTAAGCTATTGAAACTCATTTTCTAAATTTACTTTTTTAACAAAATAGTTTACATAAAGATTTTGTTTCATTTTGAGTTAAAATTTTTACAAATAGAAAACTATTATATTCAAATAATTAATAAAAGGTGCTACAACCAAAAATTAGCTGGCATAGGTAATATCTGCTCTATTATTCATCATATGTTTCCTCTCATAAATACTTACTATAGAACCTACCTACTATATTTAAGATTAGAGGAATGAGCTCTGCTAATGTCAGTTTCCAGTCAGAGAATGAAATGCCTCACCAACCAGACTTCCCATCACTTTCTTTGACACATTTACTTTATACTGATTTGCTATTTATCTTATAGATGTCAATTTTTGCCTTATTCAGGCTATGTTACGAAAATTTTAAATTTTCTATAAATTTACAAATTAGAACATTAAAATCAAGGTTTTGGCCAGAATCATAAGAAAGACTATTTTAAAACTGGTTTAAATTTTTAACCATCATTCATTCTTTAGATATAGTCAACATAAACTAACAATAAACTGACTAACTTAAATACGGACACACATTATTATTATTATTTTTTTTTTTTTTTTTTTTTGTGATTTTAGAATTTCTCATATCCTAAAATTTGTTAAACTGTTAAAAAAATTGAGATTGAAAATTTTCATGAATATCAAAGTTGCCAACACCTGCAGTACAATCGTACAATGCAAAATTAAAAATAATTTTGTAGTCAAGAGCTGATTCAAAATCTTTATATCAAGAGTCAAAAGTTGCTTTATTTTCATATAAATTATATTACATAATTTACTTGAAGATTTCTAGGTAGATCGATGGTTTCACATCCGTAAATCGTTATACATATAAAAAATGGAAACTGCTCATTGGATTTCAAGAACTTTTGTTTAATATGCTTTAATTTAAGGTCTTTTTTTTTCTTTCTGTCAACTTTTCGGCAATTGTTAAAATAGCTGTATAATTAGAAATATCTTTTGTAATTAACAAGTATTTTTTTAATTATGAACTTTTAGTATACGAGGGCCGTCCGTAAAGTATTTGGATTTAATTTATAACTAAAAAAATATAATTGATATACATACTTCAGTTTAATCCCCTTCAAAGTATCGTCCTTGAGAAGCAACACACTTAGCCCAACGTTGTTGCCACTCTTTGAAGCAGGATTGGAAGTCGTTCTTTGGAATAGCCAACAGCTGTTTGATCGCTTTTTGTTTGATGGTCGTCACATCCTCAAAACGTTGTCTTTTAAGCGATTTGAATGGTGCCATGTTTGGTGCAATTTGAACGGTGCCATGTTTGGTTAAAAAATTTCGCATTTCCAAAGCTAAACAAAATGCTTAAAGGACGACGTTTTGAGGATGTGACGACCATCAAACAAAAAGCGATCCAACAGCTGTTGGCCATTCCAAAGAACGACTTCCAATCCTGCTTCCAAGAGTGGCAACAACGTTGGGCTAAGCGTGTTGCTTCTCAAGGACGATACTTTGAAGGGGATTAAACTGAAGTATGTATATCCATTATATTTTTTTAGTTATAAATTAAATCCAAATACTTTACGAACAGCCCTCACATGTAATTTATTAATTACAATCGAAAAATAAAAAGCATCTGTGTCGTTATGTAATTTCAGAATTTTTAATATAGGGTTCCAATTAGCCCTGAATAAAGGAATTGTAGAACATGAGCATGAGACAAATTTAAAGAACTATTTTTTTATTTCATTTTTTCATGCTTTTTCTTTAAAAAAAAAAATTGTAATTAGATAAGGAATACTTTTGTATTAACTGCATGTCATGAATTTTGGTTAACAAAGATCACCATAAGAATAACACAAATTGTGATAAATGGAACATTAAAGAAAAAAATAAATATTTTTTCCAATATTTCCTAAAATACATAAAAATACATACGCCAAGGTCAAGGGTGTTATTATTATTAGCTTATTAAAATCTTAAAATAATTTAATTTTCAACACTAATCAAAATATTATAAGCAATGAAATTCAAAAGATTATTTTTTCAGTTGCTGATACAAATTTCAAAGCCTGATATACTCTCCCTCTCAATAATAAATGAATAAATAATAATAAAATCATTAAAAATTCTGTCAAAGTCATAATTTAGTTTAGTGAGGAGGATTAGCTATTAATTTCAATCTGTAAAATTTTTAGTTATTTTTTATCTCATTTTTTGACCGTAAAATTGGGCCACATACTTTTTAAAATGAGTGAAATGAATGAAAATGAAGTGTCACCTAAATTTCATACTTCAGTTAATTTTAAAAAATCTAATTGTCATGTCGAAAAACTGTTTGCACCCCTGGATTCAGAAAAGTCGCCCCTTTCATTTGGTACCCAGTCTGTAACAATAGGACTGATTTTTTTTATTTATTTTGGTGTTACACAAAACTGGTCTGCAAAAATCCAGATTAAAACTAATAGTCCTCCGTCCTAAAAAAATGAATGAAAAGCTGTAAAGTCTATTCCGAAACAAACAGGCATGAGATTGCAGAAAATTAGAAAAAGAGGAAACACGCATGTTCATAAAATTAATTTCAAATGAAAATTAGCGTGTGCGGGGAAAACCATACAAATATGTTCATAAAATTTATTTCAAATGAAAAATAATGTGCACGTGGCTAAACTATACAAAATATTTTAAAAATGGACAAATTAAACTAAAAGAATAATGCACATCAACACAATAAAACATGTGTGTAAAAAAATACAAAAAAAAAAAAAAAAAAAAAAAAAAGCTAACAATCAACATTTAATCATTGATTGGTGGTGGAAAATGGGAAAGGGAGGTGGGGGGGGGGGGGGAAGTATTAATATCGACACTTCAAAATAAAAGGCTTCCCACAGAATGTTTGATCGGCGATGGTTAGAGACGAAAAAAAAGGGGGGCGGGGAGGGGAGCAGGATAAAAAAAAACTACATGAGTGAGAAATATTGAATAATTCTGTTCTTTTATATGTTATAGAATCTGATAAAGCACGTTTAAAATGAATATTGACATTTATATTTTGGATGGAGAAAGATTGAGAATCTCAAGTCTTTCGTGGTGCGTTTGAACACTGATCATTATTTGAGTCTGATTTAAACCAAAAAAAAAAAAAAAAAAAAACGTGAAATTAACGGAAATCACATAAAAGCAGAAAATCACGGATCTGCGGAAGAATCTCATACCTGAACAAAGCAACTTATTTAAAAAAAAAAAAAAAAAATCTATATTGTTAAATACAAAAATACAAACATCACATTTGTCCTTCATTGATTAAATAAAAATTTTAATTCAGCTTATTATCATATCTTTGTAGGATTAATCATACCTTTGTAGAAGAAACCAAATAAACCAGTTGATTTTATTCATAACATTGACAATTTAGTTTATAATTGTATAGATTAATATATATCTATTGCACAGTGATTGATATGTCTAAGAATAATGTATTTTTTAACTGTATTACATTTATTCTATTATCTATAAATAGTATTTCAAGTATATGGGGAAGGGTGCATCATATGAAACGAGTCTAAGCTGCAATCTAACTTAATGCTTCGGTTTAGAGTTATTGCTCTATAGTCACTTCTTGTACCATTAAGACTCTTTAGACGGGAAACTACATCTTACATTTGAATTGCCGCAAATGTTTCAGGTTAAAATAATGGCACAACAACTTTACCAAATACATTTACTTAAAAACAAAGTTTCTTCGGAGGCTCTTTCATAACCAGAGGCTCGGAGTGGCATACCTCCTCTACCCCACCCTTGGTTTACCACAATTTTATTATTATTATTATTTATTTATTTTTCTAATTTTACTAAATTTGTGTTTAATTTTAGAAATATGCAGGTTTTATGACATCAATTAATGATATTTATTTTTATGATGGTTACAAAAGAAAAGTAAAGTGATGAGTTGTTTTATTTTTTTTTTTTTTTTTCCTACATGGCGAGGAGTGAGTGCATATTTTCAGATCTCGGGCTTCGTAGCATTATTAAAATTTTACTCTCATTTTATTATACTGTGCTCATTATCATAAAGTATTTTTCGTAAGTGTTTAAATGCTAAAGCAATGTAAACCTTATGCAAAATAACATTGTTTTAAAATAAGTGATCATATAATAAAATTAGTGTAAATTTTTAGGAATACTACGAGGCCTGGGTCTATTTATTCTATTTTAAAGTCACTTAAAGACAATCTGATAATTACCACTATTAATTTTTTTTCTTTAATAATGATTGAATGTTACAGAATCAAGATAAAAAGTTGTTTATTTTCTGCTTAAGACTAACTATATTGTTTGTTAGCTAAACTTTTTTTTATTATTATTATTTTATTCATTAAAAAGAAAAACTTAATATTGTATGTTTATAAATTCAATTAAAACACAGTATTACCTGGGTGCAAAAGTTTGTCTCAAAGCAGAATTTTTACAACACTATTCTTTTTTTCTTATGAATAATTTCTATCATATTCAATCTTAAGAAATTACTGTACAAATAGGGTAGAAATTATAGATAAAAAATAGTGGTGACTATTTTTATCAATGATTTCTATCATATCCAGACTTAAAAAAAAAAAAAAAAAAAAAATGTACAGATATGAAAAAAGTTATTGATAAAAAATAGTGGTGTAAGAGTTCTGTCTTACGATGGGTACCTTTTTACAATTAACTTATTAATTTAACTAACAAGTGCTTTTTTTTTTTTTTTTTTTTTTTTTAAATAAATCAATACAAAATTATTCAAAAAATAATTTATTATATTTTTTATTTAATAATACATATCATTAGTAACTGAATTAGTTACTAGCTAAATGAAACTAATAAACAAAAGTATTTTATTGTACAAAAGTCACAAAATTTGTAACGACAAAAAATCACAGAATTAAATACACTCAATAGCAGAATGCCAGACCAAGTGTAATATTGTAAGGAATAGTAGCAATTCATAAAATATGTAAAATTAGCATTTACAAAGAAAATAAATGAAGAATATATAACAAATACAGTAATGTAGAGGCATAATGTACATTATATTTGTGTGCCTGGCATTTCTTTTTAAGGTGTTACAGTAATCTGAAGGGCTGTAAACAATCTGCAGCATTCTTTGCCATGTTGCACTTTTTCAGCTACTGGAAAGTACATACGTAGACTACCTTTGAATGAGCAATTTGAAAAATTGCGCTCAAACTGTTGCATAATTGAAAATAAAATACACTGAAAAACTGATAATAAAAGATAATAAATATTCTTTTTAAAAAAAAAAAACAAATTCCATAAATTTCAAAAACATTCAACTATTATTTTCAGACAAAATAATTGCATAATCTATCAGAAAAAGGACTACAAATCAAAAATCTCATTTTACACAACATACTTATATATTACATTATATAATTACTATATACAAATTTATATTACACACATACCATTTTACACACACACATATATATGCATTGTACTATTTATGGTTTATGCACTTTTAATGCATACTGCTTTACTATTTTTTGTTATATTCAAAATAGTAATAAATAAAAAATTTCCCTCATAATTTTTCTTACTAACTCGGTAAAACTGCAATAAGTGCTTATTGGTGTTATTGATTTGATTGAAGTACTCTTGCATGTCAATCAACTACATTATACAATTACTAATGATGTTTAAATTTTTCAAAAAGAAAATAATTTACATGTTACAAGTATTTATGCTATACTAAACATACAAATATATATATATATATATACACAGTATAACACCTTTAATCTGGAATTGTCGGGACCTTGCCGATTCCAAGTTACGGAAATTTCTGAATTATAGATTTTTTTTTTTCCTTCAGAACTTGGATCTTGGATGCATTTAGGTTACTAAAATATATGAATGTTTGTTTTAAAAAAAAAAGCATTGATTATCATGTAATAAATTATCGATTGTTTTTTTAGTCAAATAATATTACCAATTTTATTTATTTGAAATATTAAAAGTAAAAAAAAAAAAATCACAAAAAATAGCTTCCTTTTGTGTAGTGGCACCATCTTGCTTCACTTTGGAAAAATAACTTTTCTAATGAATAAATTATATAATTTTGTGATTTTAAATTATTATAACTATATATATAATATAATAAAAGAATAAATAATATAAATCCCGAGAATCAAAGCTATATTATTAAAAGAATTTAAATTATTTGAACATTTTATGACAATTTATTATTATTAGTAGTATTATTATCACACAAATTAATGGCAGTGTAAAAGATTTTATGTAAAAAAAAAATTATAAATAAATAATGAAATATGTATTACCAAATATTCAAATCAAAATTTGTATAAAAAATAAGAAAATACAAAAAATTATTAAAATTAAATTAATTAAAAAAAATATTGAAATAATTTTCAAATGTAAATGAAGATCACTTTAGTGTGCCTAAAAAAGACACCAGTTTCATTTTTGGTTAGTGAGAACAATCAAATTTTCTAAACAGTTTTTTTTTTTTAGTGGCATCATCTGTAGTCATTCATCAAAACAAAACACAAAAACGGAGGATTTTTGTTTTTTATGTCCGGATTATGGATATTTCCGAATTATAGAAGTCCGAATTAAAGGTGTTGTACTATATATATATTTTTTTATTCGGAAAATTAAGCAAATAATAAATTTAGAAGGTAAATAAATAAGGTACTTTATTTTAATTCCAGTTAGATATTTAATAAATAAAAGAATACGAGTTGGTACATGTAGAAGTTTGATAGCTTGACTTCACTAGACTTGTGTAATTTTAGGATGGAATATATTACTATATTTTTTAAACTAAGATCATAGAGTTTTTAAAAGAAAGCATTCATAGATACAAAGATTCTACACTCAATTTTATTAATTGAATCACCAGTTTGTAGAAGGGAACAAGTCTAAATTTAGGGTTTTGGGAAAGAAGGAAAAACATAATTAATAAGTAAAATCAGTAGAGGAAAATATTGTCATGTTAGATACCAAATATATTACAAAGCATTTAAAAAATACATTAGGTAGAAATTGTCTTATAAGTACTACATCAAATTTATAAATTTCTTTTTTCATTAACTAAAGTGTTTGAAAAAACCACCAGAAGATACTTTCTAACATGGAACACTCACAAACTGTGACATATCAATCGTAACTAAGTTTTACAGGTAATTAAATGTTATCAAGATACAAGATATACACTCCTCCACTGTCATCCGGTTTTTTCATAACTTTCTTTAACTAAATTTTCTAATTATAATAATACTTATATCTATCTACTTATATATAAACTTTTAATATTAAAATTATTTTAAAATAGATTCCTTTTCTCCCCCATTGAAAACATTACCATTAAGTAATCTCAACCAATTCATCAGAAATATATATATATTTTTTTTATTAGTTAAATTGTTTATCTAAAACTGTTTTTATTAATTTAATTTCATTTTTAATCATTCATAGAATTTTTCTTTTTAATTAAAAATATTTAAAAATTGTTTTTCCAATTAAAAGCTCAAATAGTTCTGTTAAACAAATTAAGTATTAAAAATTTTCACATTTGATAAATAAAGTAGTTTTTAATAAATTTTTTTAAATACTTAGAATATATATATATATATATATATATATATATACACACACACGAAGTACTTTGAATACAGATTAAAAGCATCCATACACATTTATCAGCGCATATAACGATCAATAATCATGTTTAAAATACAGGCAAAATTTAAACGATCTTATCAGCTTATCTATGACCAGAGAGGGGACATACCCAAATAAAAATGAGAAGGGTTGACTTTCAAAGTTCGAATATATCATTTTTCTTCCAGACGACTTCTAACAAAAACAGTTAATCCCTTCATAGATTAGGAGAGGGGAAAGAAGCGGAGGGTAAGCTAACAGGTGTTCCATTCGGAAAATACACGATAATCCCCTATTTCGGAAATCACACGGTCACAAGTAGCACAACACCATTTGCTTAAAATCAATTTTTTTTTCACAGCTGACTGACAAAATTCACACTATTTATCATAACTGATTCCAGAAATGTGCCTCAGATATTATATATGTAAATATTTAGCTACAAATCACAGAAATCCCTGATTTTTTGGCATTTGTTAACTGATGATACATAACAATCTTGCCACTTAAGAACAAATTACAGGGATCACTCTAGAACATAAATAAGGGCAGGGTGCACATTATAGAAAAAGGGCAACTTTCATAAAGGTTGTTTAAACACATATGGGTTATTTTTTACAAAAACCTTTATGCCGACAATCTGTTTTCTTCAAAACTCTATTTTTTGTTGAGCAAATGATTAAGCAAATTTTGAAATTTCATATTATTTATTTATTGCATTATTTTTTTATTTAGTTTTTAAAATCCGTGGATAATTGCTACACAGGGAAGCAAGTTTCTTCCAGAGTGGAAAAAACCGGTTGGAAGAAATAGGAGACATATTTATAATAGATAGCCTCAAACTTCATTTAATGCTCTCAGATAAATATTAAAAAAGCAACTTAAAATGCAAATTCTTTTTTTCGAAAAATTCCTCTCAAAATGAGTAGAAGGAGCCTTAGCTTAAACATTAGTACATACAAAATTAAAAAAAAACTTAAAATAATTTTCGAAGAATGTCTGGAAATGCAAAATACTCCAATGAATGTCTTTTTTTTTTTTTTTTTTTTAATTTAGAAGTTTCTCATTATTGCAGGAAGTGGTAATTAAAATAAATAAATAAATAAATAAAAATAGCGCAATAACTACACTTTTGTCAAAAAATTAAAAATGTAATATTAACAAGTAATTAAAAGTAATTTCACCCCAAAATGATTTTTTATTCTACTTTTTTAATATTGTGGTATTTATTTATTTATTTATTTATTTTTTTTTTTTTTTTTCGTAAAAGGGCAAGGAGCAGTATTTTGATTAAAAAAGAGGCAAGGAGGGTGGGATTTTACTAAAAATGGGGATGGGCCACCCTGCTGAAACACTATAGAGTGCTTCCTGCCAATTTATGCATCTTTGAAAAAACTTTAAGATTATGAGATAAACATATTTTAAAGGTTTAGATTTATGTTTGTTGATTTTGGTTAAATTTTGCAGTAAATTTGTGACAAAAAATAAATAAATAAATAAATAAATAATAATAAGTTTTTGTACAATAGAGCTACATAAAAAACAATTACTGACAGGAAAATGAAATTCTGTATGATTAAGATCCAAGAAACTGGGATAGTCCCAGGAAACAAAAACAAACATGCCTAAGATTTAACTTGATTTAAACTTTTGCTGTTTGAAAATAAGCGTATATTGTAATACTTTTTGGCAATAGCACGAATTAACTGAATTGAATGGTTCTCAAGTAGAGATGTATCATGCATATGTACATCCAGTTCTGAAAATATATTGTCACCCTGAAAACTCCTTAAAAGTGAAATAGACAATGCTTGCAAGGAAATTTTTTTCCTATCCTTTTCATTAATAACAGCAATTCTGAAAATTTGTTCACACCTTTTGCATATTTTGAAAACATCTTCTGATGGATATTTTAAACCACCTTTATCTTCTTTAGCAATACGAGAAATTTGACAATTTGAAATATTACTTGTAAGGACTGTAATACAGTTAATGCAATTTATGCTATTAATTAGTTGCTTTGCAATATACCCAGCAATGTATTCAACAATTCTAGAAGAAAATTCATTTAGACTTCCAGGACATGGTAAATAATCATGATCTGTATTCTGAAGTTGGGGCAAAATGATAAAATCAACTTCCTCCTCCAGCAGTTTTTTTCATGCTGAGGATGCATTTATGATATCAATTGGTTCTGTACAATTAGGGATATTCAAAATTGTTATGTCTTCAAGAGCTATGCAGTTTGATGCTTTAGAGTGTTTTATTTCAGACTTAACCAACAGTTTCCTGTATGCGGATCTAAACTGCCTAGCTGTTGGATTGTTATTATATCCACAATGCGATCTGATTTGCGAGAAAAACATTTCCAAGAATTTTTACATTGGTAAAAATTGTAACAATGGAGCTTCATTTTTTACTAATGTTTTGTATAAATGTAACATACTTTTGATACAAATTAAGAAACCCAAGAAACCACATTTTCTTTGTGAATTCAGCAACAGAGGACCATCAATAGCAACTTTTAAATTTGATATATAAATGTATAGCTCATTCAAACGGTTAAGGATTTCACATTCATTCTTGCTATTTATAGGCTTTTTAAACTGAGAATGCCTCAGATTCCTAGAATTTAAAATGCCAAAAAGGTCATTAAAATTTCAAATAAATTCAAAAGTTGCTTCTGATCCTTTGAACTCTTCCAATTTCAAAGCCTCATTATAAAATTTAATGGTATCAGCAACAGATGAACTCAACAATTGAGATGCAAGTTTCACTTTCATTTTTTGTGTATAGAAATTAATATGGTATTTTGTCAACTTGTTTGCTAATTTTAGTCCTTCTTTGTCCTGAAATTCTTGCAACTTACTAATGTAATCCCAACGTATCAATTTATTGCATTGATTTGCAGCTGATTTATAATGCCCCAATGTATTTCGAACAAGCTTCAACATATGGCAAGGGTCTAAAATAAATGCAACATCATCTTCTGTCTCAGGATGTTTGAAAATGGTCGTCATGTTACTAATACTGAAATCACATACTAATTCCTTTGCTGCACTTATATTTGATGCCAAACCATCACAAGTCAAAAAAACTACTTTGATACCAGTCTCATGTAAAAATGTGAGACATTGCTTTATTAAGTTGCATCGTTGTTCGGTGAGAAGTCTTCTATCAACAAAGAAATAACCAACAGGAATTTTAGATTTACAGTTAATACCTACGACCATGAATACAAAAGCATTTGTAGCAACATTTAAATTATCTCCTTGCAAACCAATTCTTACATCAACATAGCCATGGAATTTGTGGCCATCCCATTCAACATGTTCCCGTATAGCCATTTCATCAATGACTAATGAACAAATAATAGTGTGTGGAGTAATTTTAGAAGCATGGCGAAGCACTCAGATCGGGTTACAAAAATGTTAGAAATAGTTCATTCGGATCTTTGTGGCCCCATAAGGATACCCTCAATAGGGAAGTCTCTTTATTTTATTACATTTATTGATGACTATTCTCGTTATTGTGCAGTAAAATTCTTAAAAACTAAAGATGAAGCACTAAATGCTTTTAAGGAAATTAAAGTTCTTTGGGTAAATGAAAAATCTATAAAAATAAAAAAATTCATGAGTGATAATGGGGGCGAATTTATTGGGACTGAATTTGAAAATTTCTTGAAAGAAAATGGTATTAAGCATAGGTTAACAACCCCCCATTGTCCAGAGCAATCGGGCGTTGCTGAGAGAAAGAATAGAACTCTCATTGAAATGGTCCGTTGTCTATTATCACAATCAAAATTACCCTTAAATTTATGGGCAGAAGCTATTAACACTTCTAATTATATAAGAAACAGATGCCCAACAAAAGCTTTAAATGGAAAAACCCCATATGAATTATGGAATAATCTGGTACCAAATGTTATTTAGTTTAAGACTTTTGGCTGCATTTCTTATTATCTATATATTAATAGGCAAGCATAAAATTTATAGTCCCTTTTTAACATATTAATTATGGGAGTAGAGGGTTGAAAATAGTATCATTCGAAAGGTATGGTTAGCCGGAAGGTGCGAATACAAATATTATTTTCTTACGATGTCAAGAAGGTATTCAAAAATACATTTATTTTTTATGCATTTTACCCCATTTTTCCCTTTTATACACGTATTCCTTTACATTAAAAAATACCTAAAAGTAGAAAGTTGTTAAATTTGGCAATTTCATAAAGCTCAAATAAAACCATAGACACTGTAATTTGTATAATGTAGCATCAGTATACTCAAGCGAAGTGATGACGTCGTTGTCTGTCCATGGAGCCATGAAAAAGATTTTCTATGTTAATCGTCCATTGGATTTTTTGTAAAGAATTATTAAAAAATAATGGAAATTATCTGCCGATTTTAATTCCGATATTTGGGTATAGTTATATATAAGTTACTGTCTACATGTGTTTGATTGAGATATATTTTTCTGTAAAATTGATAAAATTTTAATTTAAAATCACAAAACTCCAGAAAAAAAAAAAAAAAAAAAAATGGCAAACTTCCAGTTTCTAATGTAAACATAAACATTTCATTTCAAAGGGTGATATTTAAACAATAAATATTCAACTAATATACTAAATAAAAGGAAAATGGATTTGTTACTAACTGCTGCATGTATAAGTAGACTATACGGAAAAAATTCCAATTTCCATTTTTTGCTGAATTTACGTGTTTTGAGCTTTCTTTATGTTTCAATTAACTGAAATTGGCTACATATTTTTTAAAAAAGTGTCTTTATTGCTAGCTTTTGTGGGTAGAAGAAGCAAGTAGAAGATACATAAAAACTTTTGATTTCCGGTTTTCGATGAATTTACACGTTTTGAGATTTCCTTGCATTTTAATTAAGTGAAATTGACTACTTATTTTTATTTTTTAAAAAGTGGATTTTTTATTCTTTCCTCTGCATATATAAGTAGAAAATATAAGATTCAGAAAATTTTTAGAGATTTTCGGTTTTCGATAAAGTTACACGTTTTGAAATTTCCCGAACTCAATTCGACCTTTTTTGAAAAATATCTTTTTTTTTTTTTTTTTCAAACACTGTACTTTATGAACCAATCAAATTAATTTAACAGAATATGATACTTGGTTGGGCCTTGGTTTGACATGGCACCTATTAGCTTCTGGGCTGTATCACACAACAAGGGGCGTTTTCACGTTGCGATTTTCTCTCATTTCAGGAAAGGCTAACATCTACAGAGATAAATAGTTATATTAAGTAAAACTCTGCTGCTTCAGTTAGAGTGAATATCGGCAAACAATTGCCGCAGCTGTGTTGCAATTGCATTCCGTTTAAATCAAGATTTATTTGATTTTAATGATCTTTATTATGTAATCATACATTATTGTACAACATTTGTATTTTATTATGTGTATATGTATGTGTGTGTATATATATATATGCACAATATACACACTATCAATTATTTTACTTAAATTATAAAAATATAAATAGTATTATATTCCCATAGAAAAAATCCATGTAAGCATTTATTACCAATATTTTTATTCAACATGGTATCTTCGTAATAAGTGTAATTTTATGGCAATCATAAATGCGGTAGTATGAGACACTCAACTTGTAACTTTGACTTGTAGCTACAATAATGTATTGAAATAAAGTAAGATCATACCCACAGTATTGAACACTTGAAATAACTTTGGAAAAGGATAATTCAATAGGAAAAATGACATAAAACTGAAGCAATGGATTAAGAAAAAGAAATTTTTACTCATAGTTTCTAATCAAAATAAAAAGAACAGGGAATTAAAGGGAGAGAAAAAGATTATATCCTAAAAAAATCTTACTTAAGTTTAACAAATATCATTTGAATCAAGAAAATTTTTTCACACTTAACCCATTAACAGAATTTGCATTTTCATTACCGTCTTAAAACTTTCACTTATTCTTTTATCTTTTTTTATGTTTCAGGAGTCTGTTCAGAGGCAAACCTGGATCCATTAAAGGACCTTTCACAAAATTTTGTATCTTAAAAAAGGACCCTTCACAAAATTATTTATCCCAAAAGAGGACCCTTCACAAAATTCTTATCTTAAAACAGGACCACTCACAAAAATTTTTAGCCTAAAAAAGGATCCCTTCTCAAAGTTTTTCGCCTTAGACCTTTGATAAATCTCTCATTTTCAAAATTAATCTTCAGTGGAACGAACATAAACTGCCTGAATAATCGGATGTTTTTGTTGTATTTCTCCCGAAAAGCTGATACTCAATTTCTAATTTATAAAGGACTTCTGTGCATATGTGCGAGTTTAGTTCTATAAAACTGAACTGTCATTGTCGAAAATTAAATCTTAATTATAACTTTATTTTGAAAAATTACATTTTTCACAATTTCACTAAAAGAAAACCCTAGCCAAATGTTTGTGAAGAACATTATTTTCACACTAAATTTAGATTTATGAAATTACGTGTAGAAATTTTCACAATTTCACAAAAACAGGACCCTGTGTGAAAAGTCTGGACAGACTCCTGTATTTAGAGGGTACAATTCATTAAACAAGCAGTGAGAGCAGCCTCGATTTATAGTTAACTGGTTGTATGTTGTTAAATTAAAAGGTTATGATGTTTTTAAAACTTTTTTGAGCCTTAAGGGCTTTTTAAACACTACAATATAAAATATGCTATTATTTTTTAAATATATGAGACATTGTTAAATGACATAAACTGGTATGAGAGGACTGGAGATAAACTGGTATAAACAAGGAAATAATTTCTTTTTGAAATAATATCAACCGCTAGGTGGGCAAAGGCGAACTGTAATACGTATAACATCAATTAATGAATTGTATACTAATTAAATATTTACAATTCATACACCAGTGCTTGTATAAATAATTAAAATATAATGAATTATTAAAATATATAATAATATGTATAAAAATAATTTAAAAACGTTAAGGCATAATTTATTTTTGTGTTTATTAATGTTGCTTAGTAGAGATGAATCTAAAGTTAAGAAATGAGAAATATTAGTTCGTCTAATGAAATAATTTGTTATATTTTACAAACTTTTTTTTTTTTTTTTTTTATTTACATAAGAAATAATTAAAAATCTCATTTTTTAAAGTTAGATAAACAATTTCATTCCATTAAAGACAATAACTTTGGTATTTAAAAAAAGTGATTTAAATCAGTGATTTTTTTCAAAAAAAATCAATTGATTTAAATCATTATTTTAATCACTACAACCTTGCTTACTGTAAGAAAATATAACACTGATTGCTATCAATAGTGTGATGCAATTTTCCTGTCATAGAAATAGAAAAAAAAAAAAAAAAAAACATTTTTGCCAGTTAGGAACTAGAAGTTTTTTTTTTTTTTTTTTTTTTTTTTTTTTTAAACCCCTTGAACTGAAATGATGAGTCCAGCTCGTCATGATAATTCATGACGAACTGCACTCGTGATGTGTGAAACAATAAATGTCTGAAACAAATATTTTTAATAATAACAAATTATTTGAGCAACAAAACCGTAAATTTCTATATCAATCCTTCCTCTTAAAACTAAGAAAATTAAATTGTCTGCATGAGCTGCTAACTGAAAATAAATTGCAGTTCAAGGGGTTAAGCACTTTTATGCTACTTTTTTTTAGGGCACTAAATCTAATGAAATTAGCACCACTTTTCAGATGTGCAAAAACATCTTCCAAAGGAAGATAGATAGATTTAATGTTTTGTTTATAGGATCACATAAAAGGATTCAGATAGATTATGGAGTATAAATAAAAATGGATGAAAGTAGATTTTTTATAATTCATTACTACATTGTTTGATGGATACTGCAGGAATTACAATAGAATATCAAAAAGTATATACAAAGCATTGCTTTTTCATCAATTATAAAAAGTATTTTTGATACAATAAAACATTTTTAAAACTTAGATGTACAAGACTTCTGAAATGTCGACAGTTCCACTGGAAGCTTTTTGTGCAACATGGTCCTGCACCTTGCTCTGAAAAGCATTTTGAAGAGTTCTTTTCCTGCATCTAAAACAGAAAAATTAATGTACAACATTAAGATGCTTAAAAATAATGTTTTTGCAGAAAATTCCATGCATGTAATTAATAATTACTATACAGGGCAACACAAAAGAATGTTATGCATTATGTGTGGTCATTATACTGCATTACCAGAATCAGTGCTCGAAATTAGCAGTCGTTAATTGTCAAATGCGACTAAATTATTGTATTTGATGACTATAAAATTCTTTCCGTTCATCAAATTTGAAGCCTAGCTTTTCTTTTAAAACTTATTTTTGTTTAACTTTGAAAGCTCCAAGTTTGTATTGTATTTTTTTCCCCTGCTGCACAGGGCCTATGTCGTCTGGACACCTGGGTATTTGGGGGCATATTTCATCCCCTCCCCCTTTACAGAGATAAAAAAGAAAAAGTTTACTTTAATCCCTTCCCTTTTAATCTTATCTTTTCTTAAAACTACAATTTGCAACCCCCTTGCTGCACATGCATGCAAATAACCTATGTAACAAACACATTACATATGTGTGCACATACTGATATGATGTGTAAGGAAAACACACACACACACAAATATATATACATTTGTGTTTCAGAAATTTTGACGCGTAGCTCAGAAAATATTGTTTTACTCAGAATCACTCAATTAGTCATGTTAAAAGTGAATTTCGGAAATTTCAACTAGAAATTTCAATTTGACGTCTAATATATTTACAGCAGGCGCCATATGACACCTTCCCTTTCCTTCTATTTCTATCACCAACAGAATGAAGTTAACATATATTTTATTAATGTTTAAATGACCAAAGATAATATTTTCCGTAGACCATAATGCAACCTAAATGTTTTATATGACATAATATTTTTATCACAATTCAACAGTGGGGTTCACTGATAGCATGCTGGAATTGTTATAATGGAACATTTTAACAAATTACAAGTATTAACAGGATTTATTTAGATGAAGTATTTTTGTACTTACTAAAAGAAAACACATAACATCGTTTGTTATAAATAGGGTGATGTGATTTTCCTAGAGCTGTATCGAGTACTCGGTATATACTCGATACTCTGCCAAATTTAGTATTTGACCAATACCGAGTAAGTTGTAAGAATTTCATTATTTTTATGTATTACTAGCCGCCTTCGGCGACCAGCTGGTTTGCGATCCTTGAAAAATCCGACTTTACGAAACTCCTGCTCGGTGGCGCCTTTTTCTCGTTTCAGGTCTTACAACAGCTTAGTGACATATAATGGAAATAGCTTAATTGGAAATTTTAATCTCAATAAATTCCCGCTCGGTAGCGCCTGCGGCGCCCTCTTCCAGTTTCAATATCTGAAACAACCTGTTCGCTAACCATGTTATGATCTTCCAAATTTCTGAGTTCAGCAAAATCCCGCTCGGTGACGCCTTATCCTGGTATTAGAACTGTTCAATTCTAAATTAACAAACCTTTCAAATGATGTATTACTTGTGAATTTATTTTAATTAGTAGCTGAGATACCAAAGGAAACCTAATCAGAAAACCTCGAAACATGTAAATCGGGTGAAATCTCGAATTCCACTTTTGATAATATAAAAGTACTTTAAAATATCTTTCGAATGATGTATTAAAAATAATTTAATCATAGTTAGAAATTGAAATTTGAAAATATTACAGTGCCATCTGGCGATAGAAATATCTGTAATCTACTGTTCAATTCCGTCAAAGATTTGAAATATATACTTACAATTCCAATTCAAATAACTTTTTAAATTACATATTACTCATGAAGTTATATTAATTAGAAGCTGAGATTAAAAACAAACCAAATCAGGACACCTTAAAACATGTAAATCAGGTGAAATCTCGAATCCCACTTTCGATAATATAAAAATACTTTAAAATATCTTCCGAATGATGCATTAAAAGTAATTTAATCATAATTAGAATTTGAAATATTGAAAATAAAGGTGTTCTGGGTATTCCGTTGTTTTCTCCGAAACTCCCGTTCTTTTTCTACATCTTTGCCCCTTCGTTCTCCCCCCCCCTTTCCGTCGATAATAATTTTACACTCAAAAATATCTGCAATCGATTTACCTTGCCTTAAAATCTAAATATGCCAACCAATTTCAAACGCTGTAACTCTTCTTTTTTTTGCCCCTTTTCCCCCCTCCCTCAAGCCCTCTCTAATAATCATACTCTTTCAAAAATATTCATTCGGTTCAAAAGGTATTTTTTTAATTTCAAGATGTGCAAAATTCTTCATATGTATATCAATTACTCTTTCTTACAACTACTCGGTATTCGGTACTCGGCTACCCAATACTTGGCCAAAGTGATACTCAGCGCAGCACTAGAATTTCCTGTCACATAAACGGAAAAATAACTAAATAAAATCCCAAAAATATCTTTTCTTTACAAAATAGAGAGAGGCAGAAGGAAAGAAAAAAAAAATTATCTTTTATTATGAATGTATTAATTTGATTCCTCGTCATCAAGTAGAATTATATTTGGAACAATTATTTGTATCTATTTCTGAAAGACATTTTATTGTTTAAAAATGTTTATGTATTTCATATCTTCATTTTCCATGTTTACAGCATTATTTTTAAATTAATGTCTATACTTGTTTAATAAAATGCTATTAACTTGGTATTAAACATTACACAGAGTAACCGCTAAAATAAAAAGTTTCTAGCGACATTTTTTTTTTTTTTTAATTGGACCCAAATATTAAAACCTGGATCAACTCCTGCTTTTACAGTGGATACCTGATCCAACTCAGAAATACATAGGTTATTAGATAAGCAATTTACCTATATATTTTAGATTACTAAATAATATTTACAAAACAAATAATAATTCTAAGTACTTTTCCTGAGGTATAATAATAACATGAACACGAAAAAAAAAAAATATTTTTTTTTTCTTTTTAATATTAAAATTCTCTGCAGTTTGTAAAAAAAATTTACACAAGTATTATAAATGCATTATTGATGCTTTTGATCAGTTTGTGACACTCTGATACATTCGTGCACGCGCATGGTATGTATAAACTATTTTTTTCCCCTTCCTTTTTTTTTTTTTTTTTTAATAACGTACACACTTTTGTTAATGAAGTTAAAATTTGAACAAATAATACAACAATCAACTCCTTTATGTATGCAATAACAAAATTAAGAGTTGTAACAATTGAATTTAATGAAAACATTTATTTATTTATTTTTATTTGAATTTGAAAGTTAATGGGAAAAAATAAAGAATAAATAATAAAAGTACTTAGTTAAAATTTCATACTTTTTTTTTTTTAAATCAGATTCACTGCAGTAATAGTTTATATCTATTGCGTAATAGAAAAAATGTATTATGTTAACAAGTTTTTAAATCTTTGAAGTTTGGGTAATACGTAAGAAAACTAAATAAACTAATCATGTTTTCATTATGCTACTGTTATAGAGATACTTGATAACTGGAATCACGTATCTCTCAAAAGAAGGGATGAAATATATCTATTATAAGATTTGTACAAAACATATATTTTGAATTATAAACATTTAAATGTAGTTTACTAAATAAATTATTAAAGGCAGTCTATACTTAAAAATTACACTTAATTTTTTAAATTGTATATAACAAGCAATACAAACATTAAAACATTTTCTTTGAAAAAGAGTTTTACTTGCCACATTCAGACAATCATTTCTTGAACTAGAAACCTAAAACAAAATGCCTGAAAAAGATTAAGTGTTGCTAGTTTTGTGTACAGTTGTTCCCAGATTTCAAAGTTCTACTTATTGATTTTGGTATATTTTTTGCTGAGGGATTACATATTCCTAGTAACCTCTCTCTCTCTCTATATATATATATAGGTATACACATACATACATACATAACTCCTCCCCCCTCCCCCCCCCCCCAAAAAAAAAAAAGAAATTTTTATCTTAGGAAAGGTATCAGTGCATCGTATTGAAGAGAGAGTGGATGTTACACTTTGTAAATTGTGTTACAGCTATGAAAATTTGAATACATAGGTATCAAAAGGTATATTAAATTTTTTTTTAACCTTTTTAAATGTTTCTCGCTAACTATTTTTAAATTTCTCCTTCTCACTTTAAACAGTATCACATTTTAACAATAACTTTATGGATTCATTGATAAGTTAATTTTTAAAAATATGTTAAATGTTGAAATTTTAATGACAACTTTTAACATAATATATATATTTTTTAAATTAACTTATCAACAAATCCACTACACAAATTGATATGCAAATATTTTAGAATATTGTTAAACTATAATAATGTAAAATCGATGCATAAATTATAAAGCATTTTAAAAAGTGAATAAAAATTTCAATGTATTTTGTATCTGACATATTTCCATGAATACAAATGCAAATTTTCATACCTTTTTTCGACAGTAATTTACAAAAATGATACATACATACTGTCCATTATCCCCTTAATTTAAAATAATTTAAAACTGTTATGTAATTGATATTGTGTGGTAATTGACCTCAATTCTGAATATCTCAAAACTTTTAAACATTCAACAATAAAATATGCTACTGATTATAACTCAAAATGTAAGGTATGATACAATATTCAGTAGCACGGTAATTTCATTATTAGGATTAAATAGTTGTGGCACCTGTAATTATTATTATTATTTTTAGGGTGGGGGGGGGGCATACCGAATGGGAGCACAGAAGACAGGATACCCGGGCCTCTGAAGAAACTTAGCTTTTAAGTATATGTATTGTGTTGTATGAAGTTCTCATTCCATTATTTTGACCTGAAACATTAGCTGCAATTTCAATTTAAGCTAGGTTAAGGTAGAAAAGTATGTAATTTACAAAATATTACCACAGAGTGACAACCCCAAAATCAAAAGAACTAATTTATGCAAGGCCTTCCATTAAGGCAGGATAAGAATGGCTGAACCCTCATTTCAGTAGGGCTTCTGAATCAATTTTAAAATCAACTTCAATGCCTTTTTATAAGTTTATATAAAGAAGCTCAAGAAGGCCTTCCTGAGAGGTGGGGGGTGGGTGGAATGCACCTCTAATTAGGGTGTCACAATGAAACTTTCTCATTGGGACTCTAGAGTTGTAAATTTGCCACAAAGGGGGGGGGGGGACACTCTAACTTTACCAAGTCATGGTCCACAATATGTGTGGTAGCCTCATACTCATGCATGACTTTTCTAGCTACTACTAATTTTAATTTTACAATTATGAAAGTAAGTGCATTCAATTCCTAAACTATAAAATCAACTGATGCACAAAAAATTGCCTTCTATAGTAATTTGGAACAATAACATTCAGAATTATGCCCTCCCCCCCCAATCCTATAAAAGTGAATGCTGCTTGCACATAAACACCACCAATCACATCAATGCATTTTTTTTTTTTTTATATGAATTATAGCCTATAATAGTAGTGAGGGATAGTGTAGCTTTTCATTAGTAGAAAAACAAATAATTGGTTCATTAGCTTCTGATCCTGAGATTACTTTGTCATTAATAATAAAAATATTATTCATGTTGTACAACAGTATTTTCAATAACTTAGATGTGCATGCAAGCTGCAGTAAAAAAAAAAAAAAAAAAAAAAAAAAAAAAGTAACTCACTATGGGCATATTTGTCGACAGTTCCATTGGAAATTCCTTTGACGGAATGGCTCCTAGCTTTAAAGAGCATCTTAATAAGTTCCTTTAAGTTGGAGTCCAGTTCTTTCTGTCAACAGCTTCGACCCAGGCACGTATTAAAAAATCATCTGAGTTTGAAATCTATGAACAGTAGATAGGTTAATTTCATGTAAAGGTTGGCATTTTCTTTTTTTAACTAATTCAGTTGTTTCCATTTTAGGTGATAAAAAAACATATAAAACTTCTTGAAATTGAAAATAACCATATAAGCATTTAGAATTCCCCCCCCCCCCCCCAATTAATTTTCTTCCACTACTTGTTTTCAAACAAAATATCAGCTTCAAAGCTTGAATTATTCAAAGCTTTAAAAATAATCAAATGAATCATTGTATAACTTTGTTTTGAAGGTTCATTTTTAACTTTTCGTTTAAATTATTTAAAAAAACTATAATTTTTGTTAGCATGTCTGATATTGTAAGCTAATGTACTGTCATGTGTGTCACAAAAAACACTATTTCTTAAATTTAAACAATGTTTTTCTTAAAATACTTAACGATACATTTTCTTTTTATATATTGCAAAGAATATTTTATATAAAATGAAAGTTTTGCTTGCGTAAAACTTTCAAATGTGTTCCAATTTAGAGTAACTGGCTGATAATAAAGAATTACTATTTAAAATCTGCCTGTTTTTCTTCATTTCTCATGATAAAATTTTACCTTATTATGAGTGCACATTTTTTTTTTTTCCCAATATGCATATATAATATGGTAATATGGCATATGGTTATAATATGGTAATGGTTTTGTATAATTTCTAAACAATATAATATACACACACATCACACATCAGCACAACAAATTTCAGCAAAATAGTATAAATCAGCCATAACATAATCAAGGATAAAACTACCCAACATGCAAAAAACCTGAAAACTGCCACTTTCATGCAGAATGAATGGCGACAGAACCCTTATTAATGATATATAAAATTGTTAATATCAAAAGTTCTTATTTCAAAAGTTCAAATTTTTTTTATAAGTGATATTTGTTGAGTTCTTAATACATTATATAGCAAATTAAACATTCAAAATAAGACATTTCTTTAAAAAGGTAATTTATTTACCATGAAATTCAGAAACAGCAAAATTAAAAAAAATTCTGAATTTAAGTGTAGCCCTTGAGATATTTCACCCCTTCACATAAATCTATTAATGTTATATATAAAGCTATTTATGCTTGGTATTTTTAACAGATTCATTGCAAATTAGTAGGGAATGCAGCACTTTTAATTTAAATGATTCATTCTCATACTAATTAAAAGAAAATACATCTAAGTACGCATACTGGTTGATCCAGGTTTTAATTTTGGGGACTTATAGACCCAGTAAGAATTTTTCTGTATATATCTGCAGCAAAACAAAATTTATCTGTGATCCAAAAACATTCGGATCAGGTGCAGTGTAACAAAAATTATTAACTCATAAAATATGTAAAACTTGCATCAAAAACATAATAAATTTATAGTATACAACAAATATAGTAACTTAAAACCATAATACAGGTTCTACTAGCAGATTTTTAAGCCTGACATTACTTTTTAAGCTGCCAAATTAACCTGCACAACTGTAAACAATATGCAGCGCTTGCTGCACTGTTTCTGATACTGGGTAAGTAAAGTAGGTGCAGATAAGAGACAATCATTTGAAATAATAATAAAAACGACGTTTCTAGCATGAATTCAAGAACAATTGAAACACTGACTAATTTTCTAAATAAATAAGTAAATAAGGTGACCTATATTTTTAGCATACGATCAAAACAGTAATTTTAGTTTCACATTGACACAGTTGGTCATAAAAAAAAATGAAATACAGTGAAAAAATGTTGCATAGCATTAATATGCAGTCGGGACATCTGCTATAATTTAGCTTTCATGAATTTTTAGATCAAAGGGACCATGCTACTCTGAACTCTCTTTCATACACCCCTGGTAATGAGAAGGGGGAAAAATACAAGAATAAAATTAATTTTCAGCATATTTTTAATTGAATATTCATTGTGTTCTTGACATTTTTTTAACAAAATTTGTCAGAAGCATAACTTTTCTATTTAACATTATAAAATAATAATAATAATAATAATAAAGAATTAAGTTTACACTTTTCAAATAAGAAACACGGAATTTAAGGGAAAAGAAAGGAAAGCGACTTTTTAACTGAAAAATGACCGCTGAGAACCTTCAGAAATTATGAAAAAGAATCACTTTTACAAAACGAAATTTTGGAAATGAGCTGTTTTTAAGAATGATTTTTAATTTTGTTGAGGGACCATTTTATAGATCTGAATTTTGTAAAATTTCCTTAATTCTTGACAGGATTGCTCTGATTTGTTATTAAAAGTTTTACTGGATGCGATTTCGTTTTATAAAAGATTATTTTAATGAGCTTTTTTTACTTCCGCTTATTATGTATAACATAACAAAACTATCTGCATTGATTTTGACTTTATATATATATATATATATATATATATATATATATATATATATAGGTAATTATTAATCTAACCATGTGGCTAAAGGTTGAAACAGTAATAACTTCATTTAAATAAAAAATAAAATAAATTTTGTTTAGTTGAAAATTTTTTTACATAATACCGATAGTATAATCAATATATTCTACATAAAATTGCTTTCCTATAGGTACTCATTAATTTGAGGAAAAAGTAATATAAAATAAACTCACTTACCTATGAAATGATATTCCATGATCTTTATTTCTTTTTTGGCTTACACGGGATACGAAGCTGAAGCTGCAGGTCATTCTCACAGAGCACGGATGGTACTGACCACATATATACATAGAGACGCCAACAAGTCGCCAACCAATCAGATTGTTACAACCCCAATACCCAGCATTCCTGGATTTTACGAACCGAAACCAAAGCATATACGCTCCTTCTTCTCTATTATTATTCTATGGTAATGATAAACATAATGGACGAATAACCTTCGAAGTCATTAGGCATTCGTTACAGTAAAAATTTAGTGGTGAATAGTGAATAAAAATGTCCTTAAATTTGGCAACATTGACCAGAGGAGTGAAATTAAATAGGACCAGTAAAGGGTTAAACATCTCGTAACTTTATAACAAGAATTGTTTGAGTATGAATTTACATATCAAGCTCTTCTTATAAAGCTATGACTTTTTCCATTATATAATATTACAATAAAAACAGCACTGAAACTTTCATTTTATATAGGTCGTAATTCTTGCAATCAACCCTATATTAGAACTACCCATAAAAAAAAGAAGACATAAAATAATAAATATTATGAAATAAGAAAGTACATTATCCTTTAACAGTACAAGTACCTACTTAAACTTTTCATCTGTTATTGTTTTAATTTATTTTAATTTAGAAAATAAATAAATAAAATAAAATAAAAATATGCAAGGTTAGTGGTCGAAAAAAAGAAGCTATGGATGAAATTCTGTCAATGACAGAATTTAATTTAGTACGGCAGGATTACTTATTTTTTTATTTTAACAGTTTCAAAAAAATTAATTATAATAATAATAATAGAAGGCGCTCAGTAAAATTCTTAGACACATATTCAAATAATGTATTGATTTATAATTCCAAATAAATTAATAAAATTTGAATGCATTAACTGTATTGTATCTTCCCCTAACTTCTTAATGCTCATTTATTAAATATTTTAATTAGTAAAATAATCCTAATAACAATTTCGTATTTATTATTAATAATTAACAGTTTCAATTTCTTCAGAACAAAATATAATATTAAAAAAACTATAAACCAATACTTTATAATTCGATTTTTAAAATATACTCAAAATTCACACGGATTAATTAATTTTAATCCATTAATTTCTCAAAACCATAATTAGTATCAATATACTCGTCTTATAAATAACACACATTTTTAATAAATTTCACAGTTTTACTCTAAAAATATCTCAAAACACTAGTCTAAATAATCAGGAAACATGCAGCAAAGACCCATTGGCTCGGTGGTCAGAGTACACAGGTACGAACTCGAAGATTGTGAGTTCGATCCTCGCCGATGGGAAGTGAAAAAACATTTATTAAAATGTTTTTACGCATTTTACAAAATATTTTAAGACAGTAATAAATTAAATGATAAAATTGGATATTGGCTGGCATTTTCGAAGTGGAACACTGTAAATTGGTAACGATGTAAAATGGCAGATTGAAAGAAATAGTCCTGTCGTACTGAAGAAGAAGAAAGAAAAAAGAAATAGTGCGTAAGAAAAATAGAATGGAACAGGGAAATTATTATTTAAACATATTCGTCTTTAAATTTAATATTTAACCATTTCAATAACAGTTTTCTTCTTTTTTTTTTCTTTCCTTTTAAGTCGGAAATTGTTAATCTTAAATCATTTTTGATTTATTCTTAATTAATTAGTCAAAAAGAAACAAAAAACTTTAAAGATAATGTTTTAAGAGCACTTAGTTGAGACTCTTCACTTCACTTCATTTCGCATCACTTTTCATTTTGTTGGTAAGAGTAAGGCTTAACTAGATCCGATGTTTGTCTATCGGTTCAACGTACATCGCGCTCATGTATCTGCGCTGCAGTGCGTGCCTTGAAATTAGATAGTCCTAATAAGAGTTTGCAATGCAGTATCGGTAGTATGCAGTTGTATTTGCGTTTAGCGAAAATATTGCAATTTTTTCCTCCAAATTTCCTCATAGTTTCTTTCAAAGATCATACCGCCGATTTATAAAACAGTACAGTAATACAATTAGTAGTATATATATGTAGAATCTTGGCTGGGCGTCTAGGGGTGGGGCAATGATGAGATGCGACTTAGATGACTAAACATTTATTACGTAACACATACAACACAAGATACACAAAGAAAAAAAGATAATAGCAGAATTTGCATAATTAACCATTTGCTGGTTTCGAGGCTTAGAACACGGAACGAGCTCTCTTCATCAGTATAACCGTAACAAAGCAACATTTAAGCACCTACTCACAAATATAATTCACAAAAGTACCTTCACGCACTTTATCAAATATGTGAGATTGATGCATTGAGCCCTCCATGGCTCTATACAACTATAAAAAGCACATCAAGCTCTAATTAGGAGAAAATGACCATATCAGCCTTCGCGCTGACGGTCTCAACAGCTCTCCGTTGCAGTCAGATCTCAACTATCTTCCGTTTGTCCTTTCGTCGAAAGATGAGCATCGGAGGCAGCGCCATCTGTTGTCTGTACGAGGAACTTCCTACAACGCTCTGCTATCCTGATGTACGGTGACCTCACCGCTGAACTAGCCTGGGGTACTAAAGGATATCTGCAAAATACAATTAAAAGAAAAAAAAACGAAAAAGAGAAACAGACATTAAAAAAATTATGTACATAAAAATTCACAGTTAACTTTTCTTTAAAGTTCATTAGTCTCTGTTATTGGATTTTAGTTTAGTTTGTGGACCATAATTCCATATGGTCTGCAGAAGTACTAGTATGTATAGGTCCTTCGTGATCACCTATCTTCTCGACTTCATATCTGCCTTTGGTCTTTATTCGCACAACTTTATAAGGACCTAAGAATTTTGGTCTTAGTTTCATGCCGGTTCCAAACTGAGTTCGCTGGATGGCAACTAGGTCATTAATTTTATACACATGGGCTTTCTTTCTCTTCTTGTTGTAACATCGGCGATTTTCTTCTTGAATCTTAAGAATGTTTTTTCTTGCTTCTTCACGAATGATGTTAAGATTATCAAGCATGGAATTTACCCTTTCCTCTTCGAGGAGTTCTAGTATTCTCTTATCTACTTTCCTTCTCATTGTTACTCCAGTGAGTAATTCAAACGGAGTTCTTTTGGTACTTCTTGATACGGTGGAATTAATAGTTCTCTGGACAGCCTCAACAAACTTGTACCACTTGTTCGGGTCATTTATACATAACTTAGATAATACAGAAATGATTGTTCGGTGGAGTCTCTCTATTTGACCGTTTCCTCTTGGGATTCCAGTTGTGATGGTGTCATGTTCGATTCCCTCTGATTCACAGTAATCTGCAAATTCCTTCGATATGAACGCAGGTCCACGATCAGATATTATTCTTGTGGGGTTACCAAAAATAGCAGCTTGCTGTTTTAATTTTTGCAAGGCGTTTGCTGAAGAAGTTGATTTCACAGGATATAGCCATGAAAATTTACTAAATCCGTCGATGACAGTGAAAATGTAATTATAGTTTTTATTAGTAGTCGGTAATGGACCCACAAAATCAATGTGATAAGTAGACAATGGTATATCTCCTTTAGGGATAGGGTTCAAAAAACCTTCTCCTTTTCCCTGTTTCTTATTTACGAGTATACATTCTACACAACTTTTTTACAACATTATCTACGCATTTTTTTATATTAGAAAAGTAATAGTCGCGTTTGACTAACTCTTCAGTTTTATTAGCCGAAAAATGTCCTAAGGCATGACATTTCTTTACGACCTCAATTTGCATGGTCTCTGGGACAATTAGTACATCCCTATCATTTAACACTTTATATAAAATATTATTTTTTAACACATATTCGTCATTTTGGTTCTGTTGTAAAAGAGATTTCATAGTGTTGATAAACTCGTCGTTTTCTTGAGCAGTAGCAATACGATGAGTGAGAGTATCAGTACTTACAGCCATTACAGGGTGTCTGCTAAGCGCGTCAACATGCTGCATTTGTTTACCAGGACGGTGTTCTACTTCGTAATCGAATTCCTGTAGCAGGAAAGACCACCTGGCTACCTTAGGTGTCAATTCACGTTTATCTAAAGTTTTGGTGAACGCTTGACAGTCAGTATAAATTTTGAATTTACTACCTAATAAATAGTTCCTAAATTTTTTAAGGGCTTCTACTATCGCTAACATTTCTAACTCGTAACTACAGTATTTTTCTTCTTGTACTGAGGTCTTTTTACTCATATAATGGATTGGATAGTACTGTCCATCGTCATCTGGTTGTAATAAGATTGCACCGAATCCTAATTTAGATACATCTGTATGAACTTCTAATTTATAGCCTTGTTTAAAAAGGTGTAAGACAGGCGTATTAGATAAAATGTCTTTCAGCTTTTGAAAAGCCAATTTTTGCTCTTGCTCGAATTTAAATGGAGTGGAAGCACGTAATAAGTCACTGAGTGGTTTTGCTATGTTGGCATATGAACGAATAAATTTTCTAAAGTAACGCGTTAAACCTAAGAAACTCTGCACTTCCCTAGCATTACGGGGTTCTGGGAAATTTTGGACTGCAAGAGTTTTTTCTACTGAGGGTTTAATCGTGCCATTCTCAATTACGTGACCTAAGAAATCGATCTTTCGTTTCAAAAACTGACATTTCTTTAAATTTAACTCTAGACCAAATTTTGATGCCGTTTCTAACACACGTTTTAATTTATCTAACCCTTCATTCTCATCTTTAGATGGAATAATTATATCATCTAAATAAATAATTACAGTACCATCTTTTAATAGGTCTTTAAACACATAATTTATATATCTTTGAAATACTAAGGGACTATTGCATAATCCATAGGGAACTTTTAGAAACTCATACTGGGCATTATCGGTCACAAAAGCCGTATATTTCCTACTTTTTTCCTCTACATTAACTTGTAAAAACGCATTCTTTAAATCTAGTGTCGAAAAAACTTTACCCTCCCTTAATCTATCAAATAAATCCTCAATATTTGGCAACGGGTATTTATCTTTAATAATTTTCTTATTTAAAGCACGATAATCACAGCATAACCTTATTCCCCCATCTTTTTTCCTACACACCACTATTGGCGAAGCGTAATTTGACGTACTTTCTATAATTATACCATCTTTTAACCACTGGTCAATTTGTTTATCCACACAAGATACCCAAAGAAGAAAAGATAGTAGCAGAATTTGCATAATTAACCATTTGCTGGTTTCGAGGCTTAGAACACGGAACGAGCTCTCTTCATCAGTATAACCGTAACAAAGCAACATTTAAGTACCTACTCACAAATATAATTCACAAAAGTACCTTCACGCACTTTATCAAATATGTGAGATTGATGCATTTAGCCCTCCATGGCTCTATACAACTATAAAAAGCACATCAAGCTCTAATTAGGAGAAAATGACCATATCAGCCTTCGCGCTGACGGTCTCAACAGCTCTCCGTTGTAGTCAGATCTCAACTATCTTCCGTTTGTCCTTTCGTCGAAAGATGAGCATCGGAGGCATCGCCATCTGTTGTCTGTACGAGGAACTTCCTACATGCAGTAATACAGTGCAGCATAAATTATAATCATCCATTGACGAAAAAACAAAAAACAATGATCATTATAGCAAAATTTGAAAATGTTTCATTTTAACTATTTTTTTTTCTTTTTTTTATGTATGATGGAATATCTTGGAGGCCCCGTTAGTGTGAGGGTCCAGGGCACATGCCCCGAATGCCCTGACTTAAATCAGGCACTGCACACATACGCACACACACACACACACACTTATAGTGTAACCACGTTTCCTACGCCTAACAGTGAGGACGAGTCGAAATTTCCAAGTTGACCAACAGGTTTGAATTTAGTAAACATCCAGTCATTCGGTATTCCCTTATCGCTTATCTTCTCTCAATGAAAAGCTTGTCTTCCCTTTTTTACTAGTGGACTCGTTGAATCCGCACTTGCGCATAGGCTTCCATGGTCGCAAGAAATGTCGTTAAAGAGTATACAGTACTTTCAGAAAGTAAAAAGTTATAAATATTAGGAACATACACTACACAACGCTTCATACTGAATGTCACATTTTAGCACTCATAATTCTTTTACAAGCATTCACGAAAACTACGTATGTCAATTATCACAGTTTCCCTAATAAAATTTTAAGGTAAATGAAACATACAAATAGTTGTTATTGTAAAAATATTTGTTAGAAATTTACGATACCGATTATGACTTAACTTACGTTTTGTAGATTGTATGTAGTAGCTATTACATATTAAGTATTTTCATCTGATAAATTACGGATAAATATTTTTTCTTCCTTTTCACTTATAAATATTTATAATAAAGAATATTTTAAATCATATATAACTTTTTATTTTGAACTGGTTAATGTATATCTGTATGTATGTAATTGTCTAAGTGTGATGAATAGTTTTATTATCCCTTTCAAGGGCAAACAAATTTTGCTCATTTAAATTCAAAACCACCAGAAATCACCAATAATATTAAAAGACAAGAAATAAATGCAGTTATTCGTCTAAGTTATAAAAGAAAAGTTTGATAAAAAAAGAAAATTCCGGGGACAGGTTTTGCAATTTTGAATTAAAATTTATGGTTGCTCCATAAAACCACCGTCCCTGAAAGTTGGTTAATCGATGTTCTGTCACTTGGAGATAAAAAATTTCTAAAAGTGAAAAGTACAATAGTAAAAGATTCTTCCATATAAATGCATGCAATAGTTTATCATTATTTTTCAAATCCTA
>CAWVNO010001924.1:0-21000 GCA_963930645.1 Salticus scenicus | reverse complement strand
CTGGTAAGTGAGAAATTCATTCTTGTTGTATGTAAAATCTGATTGCCGATTTCGGTATCCGAGACCATCATCCGAAGCCATCCAATTGGATGGCTTCTGAATACTTATCGGCAATATCTTCTGAATAAGTATTGGTGATGGCTTCAGGATATTTGGGAGCTAAATAAGCATTGGCATTGGCTTCTGAATAATTGCTGGCAATATCTTCTGAATATATATTGATAAATGACTCCTTAATATTTGTTAGCAATATTTTATGAATATGTATTGGCAGGGCCGGCTCTAGGCGGTAGGCAAGGTAGGCAACTGCCTACGGCGGCAAAATTTAGGGGCGGCAAAACCAGCTGAACTACAGAAAATAAATAAAGAAAATACTCCGATTATTGAATGTAGAAAATAAATAAATAGAAAAAAAAAGAAGTAAATAAATAAACAAGTAAATAAATACAACAAGAATTTACAGGCTTCTTTGCCCATTCCTATAATTTGAAATGCAGACAAGGATAGACAAACTTGTAAGTTCTGTACAGCATGTACAGTTATTATTTATGCAGCCACGACGCGAAGGAGGAAATGCACACTCGCTGATTTAACAAGCTCTTTTTGCTCTCTAATTAAAGAAAGTCAAGAGTTTGCCAACTGTAGGGACTTTTAGTAGTATTCTTCAGCATGTAGAAACTATTTGGAGGTATCCTTTCTCCCCAGGACATTATCAGTATATCCTAAGTATGAAAGAACATCCTAAGACATCCTCAGCCATAAGATAGGGACATTTTGAGTTGTCCGTAAAAACACGACAAAATTTGAGTTTAAATTGGCAACAGTGATGTCAGATTTAAAACAATACTTTATTTATGCAATAACGTCCATCAAATTCATTGGAGGAGGGGGGGGGGGGTAAATTTTTGATTAAGGTATGCTTCCATTGGCCAATCAGAATTTCAATGCAAATTCCATGAACGTTTTTAAGGTTTCTTCCTGTTGAAAGATCTACTGGTAAGGAACTGCCTAAAGTTTTATTGAAAAAAAAAAAAAAAAAATGGGTTAAAATTATAAAATATGAGAGGTCTTGGTTATGGAAATTGTTCAGGCGACAAAAACGAGAGGCGACAAATTCGGAGTACAATCAAAAATTAAAACTTTAAATTCCAGAGCATTTTACGTACATTGCAGCAGCCATTTATTAAACTTAGTAGTTAATGAATGACTACGAAGTTGAAAAAGTTGTATAGATTCCCTATATATCTTTATTTCTTAAAATAGAAAATATTCATGATGCTTTATTAAGCATTTATAAAAATGTAGAGATAGATAATATGATTAAAAATGAGGCAGTTGTTTATTAATTACAGTCGGCAGCAAAATTATTGAAGCACTAGCAATAATTCCTACTTAAAAGATGCGCATATAATACTGTTTTATTAAGTAAATATTTGTCGAGTGATGATCTTATACTTTTTATAAAAAAGTAATTTGATGATAAAAAGAAGCGATCAAACTAATATATATATAATATATGAAAAATGTGGACGTGTGCTTCAATAATTTTGCTGCCGACTGTATAATAAAACAATTAAAGTTTTTTTTATGTTTGGTCATCATTTGATACGAAATTTTGAATCATATTAATCCGATTAAATAAGCTACGAGAAACAAAAGTTTTTGATTTATACCAAGCCACTGACTTATTAAATAGCTCATTATTATTATTATTATTATTTATTTATTTATTATTATTGTTATTATTATTATTTAAGGATTAAGATCAGTTGAATCCTTTGGAAACTTTATCTTAGAAGCTGAAAAATTAGCTAATGTAATAGACGCAGAAAAAAAAAAAACTTTGAATTGACTACATCACGCCATCATATTCAATCTTAAAAATGAAATTTTTCCTATGAAAGTGTAAACGAATCTACAGAAAATTCAAAAGAGAAATATAAAATAGATTTTTTTTTCTTTTCAGCGATCAGGCGATCAGTGCACTGAAGCTGAGATTAAATTTATTGAATAATCATAATCATTCTTTTGAATTTTTATGCACTGTCCACAAACTTAAACACACGTGCAAAAATGAATTACAACCACACTGTAAAGATCTGGGAAACGACTTAACAGATGGTGATTCCTCTGATCTTAACATTTTAAAATTGGCTGGTAAAATATACTTTATTTTCTTCACTTTTGAAATAAAAGAATGTTCAGTTGACGTCCTGAAATTCATTACCTTCCTTAACATTGGGCCGAATGGCTTTAAAAATTTGTTAACCTTGCTCATAATTTTTGCTAACGGAGAAAGATATTTTTCTAATCTAAAAATGATTTAAAAAAAAAAAAAATACTTTAAAACCATGTCTAGTCAAAATCGACTCAATGGGTTAGCAATGTTGGCCATTGAACATGAATTGAGTAACAAATTAGATATACCATATACAAAAAGTTATTTGAAATTTGCAGAAAAAAGGTTCGAAAGAGATTATTTTATTCAGGTTTAAATTTTGTATACTGTACTATCATTCTTTGTTCTTTGCTGTTTAGAAAATATTGTCTGTACTAGTATTATTTCCAAAGATTTCGTGTTTTTAACTTAAAAAAAAAGAAAAGAAAAAAGAAATAGTAATAAATATTATATGAGTACTATTTACTTAGCTCAATTCTATTAGACTGTTTTTACGATTTTTTTTTTTTTAATATATATATAAATATACTTTTTTTTTAATTTGAAAGTTTTTAAAGCTTAGGGGGGGGGGGAGGGGGGCGGCACTTTTAAGGTTTGCCTACGGCGGCAAAAACGTTAGAGCCGGCCCTGGTATTGGTGATAGCTTTTGAATATTTGTTGACTATATCTTCTGTATATAAGCAACATATATTCGAAATTTGAAATTTACCACGGAAATAGTACGGTTGTGTTTTAGCAAGATATTTACTTACGCAATTGTGATAGCCATTTAAATTCTTCGACAAAATGACGACAAAAATGGAAAAACCTCTAAGGGGTTCCTATGCTAAAGCTATACCAAAATAATTTTAAGAAATGAATATAGTAACTGATGCTAGGGAATGAAATACAGTTACTGCATTTCTCTATATGGAAGAATAAATTAAAATAATATCTGCTGTACTAAATTAATTTCTGTTTACAAAAAATGTAAGCAGAATCTTACTTTTTTTTTTTTTTTTTTTGAAATAGTGCAACAATGATTACAATTTATGACGGCTGTAGCTTTAATAGTCTTTAACCATGTTTTTTGAGACCACCCGAACCTCTGTACATGTATTAACTCAACGAGTCCAGTATTAAAATAACAGTGATAACCCTTGTGCTTGAGAGAAAATAAGCGATAAGGAAATGTCAAATGACTGGATGTCTACCAAATCCTATCCTGTCGGCAAATTTGGCACCTCTCTAAACTTTTAAAATCATCCTCAGTGCTAAACGCGGGAAACGTGGTTGTACCATACTAATTAATACTTTTGTTTGTTTGTTTGTTTACTTTGAAACAGTGCAACATGATTAAGATGTATTAGAATTGGAACTTTCACAGTCGCAACCATTTATTTGCAACTGATACAAAATAGATATCTGTTTCATAGTTTTGCCATTCTTCAGTGCAGTGAGTAGCAATATTTTTTACACATTGCCAGCGTAGTATTGCCAGATTGCGCGACATTTTTTAATTAATAGTCACCAATAATTTTGAGAAGTGATGTTTGAAATATATAATAGACGATTAATCGTCGATTATATACATCAAATATCACTTCTCAAAATGATTAAGGCTCCTATATATACGAGCTGGCGCATCAGGCATTTTGTTGCCTTAGGGTTATCACATGTACCCATCGCGTTTCTCTGATAAACAAACGACAAACATTTTTTTTTATCGTCTTACGTTACTTTAGAGTAACTTGTTTTATTATATTTCATAATTTTAGCTACGTAAACTATGATATGGAAGTTTGTTTAGCGATAAACTGCTATAATCATTCAAGAAGTGAATATATAAAGTGTTCACAGACCTTCTATTATTGTGCATTTCAGTTTTGGCGACATTTTGTAAAAGAAACAGAAACCGCCCTAACAGCACATCTTACCCCAGTACATCCATAGGAATTCCTCAGAATAAAATAACATCCTGAGAATGTACTGTGAAAACAATGTGTTATTAGAAATATTATTTTTGCTTATTGCTGTCTCCCTCCCCAATGTTTGAAAAAATAGGGCGGCATATTGAAGTTTCTGGGGGTGCTGTTTTGCGAATTAAAGTTCATTTGAAAGTGGATCATAATTTTGTTAATTATCGTTAGTTAGTTACTAAAAACACTTAAGAGTTTTATGTATCACAAGCTGACCAACTGGTTCACCGACCAGAAAAAAAAGTTTGCGTTAAAATGTCTGACTGTAGCAAACTCCCGTTAGAGGGCGCCTGCGGCGCCCTCTAAACTAATTAAGACGCCTAAAACAGTCTGTTTTCCTACCGTGCAAACGACCCTTGAAAATTCTCATCGTATTCATGACGCTTAAAAAAATTTGATCATAACAAATTCCTGTTTGGGGGCGCCTGTGGCATGATTTCCCATTTTGTTCACTTACAACAGCCTGTTCGCTTACCGTACAAAAGACTGCTTTAATTCTAATCGTATTCGGGACCCTTTAAGAATAAGTTAGTAGCAAACTCCATCTGAGCGGCGCCCTTCCCTGTTCAGGCACCTACAAAGGCATAATGAGGTTTCTGGGGGCGCTGTTTTGCGCCTTGAAGTTCATTTGAAAGTGGATCATAATTTTGTTGATTATCGTTAGTTACTAAAAACACTTAAGATTTTTATGCATCAGAAGCTGCCTTCAGCGACCAACTGCTTCACCGACCAGCCAAAAAAGTTCGCATTAAAATGTCTGACTGTAGCAGACTGCCGTTAGGTGGCACCCTCTTAACTAATTAGACGCCTAAAACAGCCTTTTTAAACATGTATAACAGCCTATTTTCCTACTGTGCAAACAATCCTCGAAAATTCTCTTCGTATTCACGACCCTTAATAAAATCTGATTATAACAAATTCCTGTTTTGGGGCGCCTATGGCATGATTTCCCATTTTAAACACTTACAATAGTCTGTTCGCTTACCGTGCAAAAGACTGTTGAAAACTTTGATCGTATTCAGGACCCTTTAAGAATATTATAAGTTAGTAGCAAACTCCAGCTGAGTGGCGCCCTTCCCTGTTCAGGCACGTACAACAGCATGTTCGCTTACCATGCAACGACCCTTGAAAATTCTGAGCTTAGCAAATTCGCGCTCTGTGGCGACAGCGGCACCCTTCTCTCATTTCATACTTACAACTGACTCGTAAGTACAATCGCTTTCTCACCTCCAAAAACTTAAAATTACGATTTTTCAAAACCTTAGTTCGAAAAATAAAAAGCAGTTTATTGTACGTTATGGCTATTGTATAAAAACGAAATTAGATGAGGTTTGATTTGGTTATAATGATTTCTCACTAACAATTTTTGATTCTAAATGATCCTTTAAGCAAATTTTTTATTTTAGTTTCACTGCTTAAGGGTTTTGAAATATTTATAAGTCTATAGAATTCAACTAGTGCTTCTTGACATGAAATAGTGCAAGGAAGCTGATTTAATGTCGCATTAATAAGCACATATTGTGCAATTGGCGACGGTTTGGGATTAACGCCCCAGTGCCAGTCCGAAGACAAGCCATTACAATTTTTATCTTCTGCGGAAGAGATGGCTCACCCGCTTCAGTATCTCCTAGAGGTATTATTTGTACGGAGCATGGAGGATATTGCAGCCACGACAGAGTTTACGTGTACCAGAGACTGACTTTCATAATGGTCTTCAATTGGCTCGATTATTGAATCCACAATCTTTCTGTCAAGCTGGTGGACGTGAGGTGCCGGGTACGATCCCAGGTCGCGCTTGTCAGCTTAGTCGTTCGGAACTTTCCATGGTTTCCTCCAAAACTTGCGTAAATACGGGCTAGGACCCCTAGAAAGACCTCCACACAAGGCACTCCCCCCCAGGCCTAGGACACTAGAGCAGTCAATTGGCCTTTTTCCCAAACACCGACACCAACACTTAAGTAAGATTTTATTTTCTGTACAAATAAGATTTAATTTTGGACAACGGGACTTTTCTTTAGTTTGTTCTTCCACATAAAGGCATGCGGTAATTCTGTCGTGTTCCTTAGCAATGGCTACTACATTTCTTAAAATATTTGCAATGACTACTATATTTCTTAAAATATTTTTCACACTATATGGGAAAAAAGAAAAACGTTTTTTAATTGGATTAAATACATAAAATAGCAATAATAAATAAATTGCTGTTTTTTTTTTTTTTTTTTTTTTTTCCCTTAAGAGTGAACAATACCTAATTTCATAATAAGAAAACACCACAGAACTGGCGTTTAAAAGCAATAATTACAAAACTTTGAATAAACACCATAAAATGCAATAAACTTGCAATAATTGTTTCAGTTCGAAAAAACACACGATCCTTCGTCAGGCGAAAAAAGTAGGCACAAGTGCTGCAGTCAAAGCGGCAACGCACAAAACCATTTTAAGTGAGCAGCAAAAATACATACAGATGAATGTAAACATAAATACTGGTGTGAGGAGAATAGTGCTGACTCTAAAATGAAAGGGCCGCCTGGGGGGAATTCAATAAAAAGGGGCATTATTTGTAAAATTAGCGATGTTCTATGTTATGATTTTTATACGTAACAAAAGTAAATTACTAATTTTTCTTGTATATATATATATAGGCTGTATGCATTTGTTATTCCAGGAATGCTGCAGAGCTATTGCTAAGAAAGTTTAAAAGTCGGGAAAAGAAAATCTAAAGGCCTCTAAACATTTAAATTGTTAGAAAAGGCTACTTGGTACCAAAATGTTTTTAAAAGGGCCGCCAGGTGCTGAAATATGTTGAAAAAGGGCCACAGGATGCTAAAAACTATTTAAAAGGGCACCCTGCCAAACTAGCCTAGAGTCAGCACTACAGAATTATGGAATAAAAGAAGATAATAAATAATTAAATAAATTAGATTAAAAAAAGTAACAAAATCTAAAAATTTTAAAAATATCAAAATTAAACAAAAATTGAACTTATGTGAGTACTTTCATAGCATCAGATAAGAACGGAGTGGAACAAATCATTAACAAGATTTTTCGAATTGTTAAATATGTAAAAATCTGCATGGATATTCAAATGGGAAGAGAAGACAGGAGATGAAATTATGTTAGTTTTAGAAAAATCAAAACGATTAGGACAACCAATACTCTAGTTGTCCTAAGAAAGATACTTTTACTTAGTCTCATACAAGAGTATATATATATGTATTTATTTCTGCAAAGCACATTAACCATATTTTTCGAACGTAATCCCTTCCTTTTATTGAATAGGCAAAATATGTAAGAGGAATTTTATGTCTGCGTATTAATATATAGATTTGTTGAAAAAATTTAGAATGCTCCAAAGATGTATAAAAAAGAACAAAAAAAAGCAACTAAATGGAGGGAAAAAAAAAAAAAAAAAAAAAAAAGCTGCTAAATGGATGGAAAAATATCTCCCAGATTTTTTTTTCTCGGCAGATTTTAGGAATATGCCCCGAAGGAGAGGGGGGGGGGGGGCACGTATTAACCGACAAGAGGGCCTGTGCCCTCGATTCCAAAGATGGCAACACTCTTGAAAGTATGTGGGTGGCATTTTCAGATGAGGAATACGAAAGGGCGCCAAACTTTGGGTCCCCCCCCCCAATCAAATTTTCACGCTACGCCCCTGATTAGCTTCAGATCAAGATTTCTTAAAATCATTAGGGAAGCGACAAGGACGCCGAGCGGAAATGCTGTCATCTTCGGAGGCAAAAAAATGGCGGTGATGCGCCGGCCTATTATTTTATTTAGGGGCTCTAAAAATGATTAGTGGCTGTTAAATAAAAAAGTAGCGCAATCTGGCAACACTGTGCCAGCAGTGTAGAAGTCGTAAGGTACTTTTAGAAAACCGCGCCGGCCTGGTGGCTCGTTTGGTAGGGAAGGGAGCTACCTGCTGAAACACCAGGAGTCTCAGTTCAGGCATGGACGTTTGTGGTGTTCTAATGTAAAAATGAAGGAATTTTTATTTAGAATATATAAAATGGATCATTCGAGCAAAAGTCATTGTTACTATATGTCTCAAAGCTATAAATAAATAATTAAATGAATTATAAGATAAAAACTTTTTAATACCATGTTTTTAAATTTTCTATTGAATCATAGCTATAGAATACATTAGCATTTTATCAATGCGTATAAAATTATTAAAGTTATAATGACGTCAATTTTTGTGAGATGCATAATTTAAATTTTTACAATTTTTTTTAACGTTCACGTTTAATTAAAGGTATTTATTTTTATGTTGAAAGAAAATGAACTTGTAAAATTCTTTTGGGCAACAATTAAATTAAAGCTAATATTTTAATGGCCATTTTTAAAGCTATTAGCAGGTTATTATTTTCATATTTTAATTAAAAGAAAACTAATTGAAAAATCAAAAATCGGGTTTTGAAGTATTGTGTTGTCATCGGGTTATGAACTAGTCTGAAAGTTTCAAAGGTTTAGCTAGTAGGGAAGTTAGTTAAAAACCGATTGCAAGATTTGTACTGGACAAACAAACAAACAAGAATCGAAGTTAATAAAAACATGATAATAAGGCAAACCGCATATTTTCGTTATTGTTTATCAATATAATATGAGGCGGGGAGTATCTCACGATAAACAATATCAGAATTTGAATAGGGGTTTTCTTTCATGCATCCCAAAAGAAAAAAAGAAAAACAGGAAATAAAAAAAGGATGGGTAATTTTATTAATTTATAATAAAGTGAATTGAGTAATAAAAATGTTCTAGTGCATTAGGTGTACCGGAACGTTCTACCGTTTTAATTAAAAAACCTGACACCAAAAAGTTTTCCTTGAAAATATTGACATGACTTTTATTAAGGTAATTTATAAAGCAACATGTAAGTACTGTTAAAAAGAATTTCAGTGCCATTTTATTAATTTTAAACGACAAGAGCTTCTGCTACACCTAATATTACATATGATATTTCTTATTAAATTGCTCATGAAACATATTTATGATCTTTTTTTATGATATGCATTTGATATTGTTTTTTAGACATATTTTACCTATTTTTAAACTTTAAATAATATTAAAATTGCTTTTATATAAAAGTCAAACTTCCTTCATATTTTATTGCTCTCTCTTTTTCGTATGTACTATCAAAATTAATTATCTTTCTTAAAAGAAATTCTCATACCCTGAAAAATCTATCCGTTCAGATAGGATTAATGGACTCTTTAGAATAAACTAAAAAAAAATCATGTTTGCTCTTACTTTTACACAATCTCTGTTTTAGACGTGGCTTCCGCATCTCTCAGTTTTTCTCATACGTTTCTTTCAAGTTAGTTTTTGTATTGAAGCACGTTAATGGTAAAGCATACAAAAAAAGAGAAAAAGAGAAAGGAAGAAAAGATAAAAGAAAAAAAAATATGTTCTTTACAATAGAGAAAAAAGAAAGAAAGAAAAGCATATTAAATTTGTACGAGGAATATTTTTTTCCCTTTAAATGAGAATATTCTTAGATGCTGCTTATATTTCATAAGTACAAAACTTTGAATAAACACCATAAAATGCAATACTTGTTACTTTAATACGTCTGTTATGTGGTGCTTTCTGATTACTGTTTACATTTCTTTTTCCAGAATGGATTCATCTGATTATTTGTTAAAATAATTTTAGGTTTAGCATCACGTTTATTTTTAAGCAGCAAAATTCGTAAATTGACTTTTCTTTTCTTTTTACATGACAATAAACATTATTTTAATAGATTATGTATTTAAAAAAGTAAAATTTAATCATCCATATGTGATAAATGTGGATAAATTTACATTTAATAGTTTATGGTACAACCAGAGAATTACACACATACAGTGAGTGATCAAATTTATTATTATTATTATTTATTTATTTGAAGTTTTTTTTTTTTTTTTTTTTTTTTTTTTTTCTTAAAAAAAAAAAAAAAAGAGAGAGAGAGAGAACTGGGCGATGGCCTTGAACTTCACACATGCAAAGAGTATTTATAAACTCGTACATATATTTTATTGTGGTTATTATACTTATTTAGACAGATATTTACGTATGTTATTATTATTGTTATTATTTTTATTTTTATTATTATTAAATTTTCTTTTACACTTATTTCCTTATAACAATAATTGATTTAAACAAAATTTTATAAACCGCGCAGAAAAATTGACAAAACGTTAGAGAAACATTATTTTGAAGCATAATATACGTACATTTAATTTGCGCTGAAATATGGATATCTGTAGTTTTTTTTTTTTTTTTTTTTTTTTTTTTAATGCACATGTGAAGTGTTGCGCGACTTTTTTATTCAGCAGTCACCAATAATTTTGAGAAGTGATATTTAATGTGCATAATCGACGATTAATCGTCTAAAATGTAAATCAAACACCACTTCTCAAAATTATTAGTGAGTATTAAATAAAAAAGTCGCGCAATCTGGCAACACTGCACATGTGCGAATAACAATACACACACACACACTTTTGCTATATATATATAGATATATGAATAATTTAATTCCTTTACAACACTCAGCAAATGAAAGATAGATGAAAATACCAACATATGAAATTTTAAATGAGATGTATTTCGAATAAAATTATTGTCACGATGATAATTTAATTTTTCACTGAGTAGTAAAAACATGTTTAAGTACTTACGCAGAAGAGAAATGACACACATAAATCATAAGCCTAACGATGAGATAATTTGCATAATCCATTAATCCAATAGAAACATTCATCAAATAATAGAAATGGAAAGAGATAATTAACCAAAAAGATCTGTTAAAAGAAAAGAGAATTCATGAAATGAAAAATAGAATTTTAAATGCTGAAAACCAGAAATGATCATCATCAGGAAACTTGCATCTCTGTCAGCATATGCAAGATTGCGGATCGCTGTATAGCTAATTCAAGCAATGTACAACTCAAGACTCAAGTTTCTATCTTGCAACAAAACAAAGTAAAAAATGAAATTAGATTAAACAGTAACACAATCAGAATTGAAAAATGGAATAATTATTTTTGATAAGTCAGCATGTAACCGATTCCAAACAGAAATAGTAGAAATAAATAGGTTGCCAAAACGAACAAATATAATTATTATTGATTTATGTATATATATTATTGAAAAAAGAATGAGCTAGATTCTATATATTTACCAGAGTTGAAATCTGATAACATGTCACATTATTATATGTCCATCTATTATTACAGTGGACGAAACGATAGCAAGGTTCAACGATAACTCATTAAAAAATAAAAAAAATAAATCATGTGTCGTTAGGCACTAAAGCAAGCCAAGCTAGCCCACAGTAAAATTTTCTCGCCAAGCTGTAAACTCTGCTTTCTCTTACGTAGATGATATCTTTCCTAATTTTTGAAAGTTATTTTTTAAATTTATATTTTCCTTTAAAATTTAGATTACTTTGAATATACTAAAACATATTTTATAGCAAGCAGTGGTTGTTAGAGGTTCTGTGAAAAGTTGAAACGAAAGTTTTGTCAAAGAACGTAACATACTTTTCAAACTATTACATTTCACTGGTAAGTTTTTTTTTTTTTTTTTTTTTTTTTTTTTTTCGTATTTTATTATTTCGTACTTTTTAAGTAATTATTTGGTAAAATTCTTGTAAATGCTATTAGCCCAGTAAATAAAGGATTTTTGTCGGAACAAATTCGGATAAAGCTGGATTTTTTACAGTCGATAGACGCTATTAACTGCATATAAAAAGTATCAGGTCATGAATAACGAAACTGAAATGGATACCGAAACTAAAACTGAAATTTAATTACTAATACGATTATTAAAAGCAATGTCTTACCGAAAATTTAGAGTAAAATGTGTACTTGTCATTTAAATTAAACTCTCACTATATTAATTAAACTATTCTTACGTTAAAATATTTTAAAAATACGCTTTCATTTCAAAACATACCAAAAATTCCAATTCAGCGAATGGGAATAATACACATAAATGCAAAACTTCAGCTCATTCGAACGATAGAAAGTGAGTTAAAATTCTAAAATAAATTTTGAACTTAAGATGGGAGCCCACGCCCTCAGCTCCCTCCCCTAACACCGTTACTGCATTTGTGAGAACCCTTTATGCAAAATGTATGCAAAATATCAGCTCAAACGCACGAAAAAAAATGGATTAAAATTCGAAAACAAATTTTTAACTGGAATTGGGGTACACCTAAATCCGTTACTATTTGGACATTTATTGTCATCAGATTTATACATAAATTCGAAATTTTCGGGTGATAGGAAGCGGTTGAAAATTCAATCTATATGTTTGATCCTATAAGCTGCCAGTTCGTAGGTATGTTATAGGTAGCCGTCGCACGACTTTTCTAGATATTAATGAGTATGGTACTTATAGTTCTTTTATAAGACACAAAGAAAAATTCTTTAACATATCGCCTATGAACTCAATTTATTTAAAGTGCGATAGCGTCTAAGCGCCTTATTCCATTGATCTAAAAGTTTGTAGGTATTCTATAGGTCACCGTCACACGTTTTATATCGATTTTGAAGAATCTAGAATCCATAGTTCTACCGGGACACAAAGAAAAGTTCTCTATCATTATGTCTAATGGATACAAATAAGTGTGATAGCGTCTAAACGCTTAATCTGATTGAGCTTAATGTTGGTAGATATGTTATAGATCACCGTCACACGATTTATAGAGATTTTGATGAATGTAGAGCTTATAGTTCTTTTTCAGGGATACACACAAAAGAATCTTTATTATTATGGACTATAGATTCGAATTAACTGAGTTGTGTTAGCGTCTAATATCAGAAATAGACAGAAATTGGTAAATACGGCTCCCGCGGAATATCAAATCCGTCTCATAATACATACTTATCTGCTTTCCTTTAAATAGGAAGAAAATAATTTAATTTTAATCAATTAAAAATAATTTTGGATGACAAAAACAGTGATTTTAGCAATTTTAAAAAGTTTACTTGTTAAATCAGAAATAACACAATTTAAGATTTATTTTGACACTTATTATTTAGCCTGAAAAAGTTCCCAAATCTAACAAGACTCTATGAAAATCAGTGACCAGTGTAACCGGAGGAAGACATTAAGCGGTTTTTCTTCTTTAACAGAAGAGTGGTGAGTATGTCTACATTAAGCGTATTCGTATGCGATGACATTTATTAGTCACATAGTACACTTCATGCATGCATAAGAAGTCCCGATGGCATGACATCCGGTATATGTTTCTCTGGATTTTCTTCTTCGTAATGGCTCTCAGGTATCTCGAATTCTTCCGATTTCCTCTCACATGCATATTAAAAAACTTCTTTACTTATGCATTCAAAAGAGAGTAACAAGAACAAAAAAAAAAAAAAAAAAAAACTCCCGTGCTTCTCTTATGAATCCTTTCTATACTTTAAAGTTACCTCTACATGTTCTTGCCCTTAAAATTAAAAGACAGAAATAGATATCACATGTATATATATCACTAATGCAGTATTCATAAATCATAATATTTGGTCTTCGGATGTGTGAGTTAAATTATTAAATGACAAGTTCATTAACCTCTTAATTTTTGAAGTGATTTTTATCACACATTTTTACTTTCTTCTGTATATATAAGAAGACAGTATTGTAGTCATAATTTTTTTTAGTTCCGGTTTTAGATGAATTTGCATGTTTGAGAAGTTCAGAATACAATCTAACCATTTTTAGAACGTGGTGCAAATAGATGCAGAATTTCGTAAAGATATGCATAGTCATGTAAAAAACAAATGCTGATAGAGATTTTTTTTTTTTTTTTTTTTTTAAGAGTAATAATTATTAATATTGTTTATACGGAAATTTTTAATTTCTATCTTTCTTGTCTAAATGCTTACTTAAAAAAAAAAAAACATCGAATTTTGACAACTAAGCGATACTAGTTAATTTAATTCCATGTAACTTATAAACATGAGTACCAAATATCCAATTAATGGAATAATAACATATCGTACATTGCATATATGAATTCTTTTGTGTAGCCCTTTAAATTAATTAAAAATTATATGCCTACAACTTTCTACAGAAGTCATGTTTTTTAAGCGTTTTAATAATGTATGTTAATTTTATTATGTTGAGTGCTAACTGACAGTGTTAAAATGAACTTAAACTGTGTTACAAGGAACTTAAGAATAGCTATAGATAGTTTGACTATTGAAGCATTTGCGAGTAAAGGGAGAGGAAAAGTACTGACGATATTGAAAAGGGAATCTCTTGGCATTTTGCCAAACCGGAATCAATAAAATACAAATTGCTTGCAAAATAAATAGAGTATAAACAGTCGTTCATAATTTTCTCTTTAATCCACACAGGTATGGTGCAAAGAATAAAGATGGATATCCATCAAAACTGTCAGCCAGAATGAAAACAAGTGTTATAAGGATGCCTGTTAAGATTCGTGCACATTCTACAGCAACAAATTCGGCTGTTAATCTTCAAGATACCTCTAGAACTGTTCCAAATGGCCTTAGTCTGGCGAAAAACATCAAACATGCAAAATTCAAAAGCAAACCTAATCTTGAAAAACGACATGTTGTTTCAAGGAAGAAATTCCCAACATCCGTTGTTCCCTTCAGTGGTGGATAAAAATTGTGATGGCATGTCTCCGGCCCACCTCTAGGGGTGAGTCCCAGACCGTCGTCAATTGCCAACTGCGCAGCACTAGTGCGACGTAAAACCCATCCAACCATCCAGCTAACCACCCCAACTTCCGTTGTTTTATAAACCGACTTGTAGCAAAAATAATAATAATAATAATAATAATATTCATGGATGGAAAAATATCTTGGATGGACCTTATTGTAAAAAAAAGCACCGACATAACTTATAGCAAGATTCTGCGTATTTTTCAAAACGAGTGCCGGGTGCTGGATCAGTTAAAATTTGGGCAAGATTTAATAAGCAAAATAAAACAAATATTGCATTCACTAAAGGTAATATGAACGTTTTTCATTACCAAGACATACTTAGTAATAATTGTATCCCTTTAAAAGAATAATTGGTGGATCAAATTTCCCTTTTGCTATAAAATAATACGTCATTACACAACATCAGCTTCAACTCTGTCTTGGCTATCTGAGAATAATATCAGAATTAAATAATTTTCGGCAAAAGTCCACGCTTGAACCCCATAGAGAATATTTGGAGGATAGTTATACGCAAAGTTTATAGAAACGTAAAACAATATCGTATGGTCTGACAGTTTAGATCTGCTATTTGAATAGAGTGAAAGGAAATATAATTTCTGATATGCAGAATCTTGGTAAAATCCTTTCCGAAATATCTTTTAGAAATAATTCATGTAAAAAGAAAACACACGAAGTGCTAAGTAAGATAATATAAGAATGTAAGTTGGCATGTATCTTTGAAGGACAGTAAAACATTGAAAAAAAAAAAAAAGTAATGTTTTGGACCGCCTTATAATAATGCTATAAATGCATTGTAACTACTGCATAAGATTAAGATGTTTTTCTAAATTATGTATGTTATGAGAATACGATGACCAAAAAAAAAAAGGGGGGGGAGTTAATAGCAGCAGAAGTAATAATTGAAGAAGAAATATTTTTGTTCCAAAGTGAAGATGCAAGTTGGCTTACAACAGTTGTACGGATAGGTAATTTAAATTTGACCTTTTAATCGCCATCGCCATTTAAATTACCATTTTGTCTACTATTTCAATAGTGATTGAAATGGCAAGACGTTTAAAAACGTGTCACTTCGAGGTGCAAGAAGTAATTCGTTTCTTATGAGCAAAGACTGTATCTGTTAATTGAGTGATGGTGTCATCCTCCTGCATGATAATGCCAAACCCATACTACTCACTAATTCCCAGAAATGCTAAAAAGAAATGAGTGGGAAATCTGGTGTTATTTCTCCATATATGGCCATGTATACAAAGTCATTAAAAAGAATGGTGCATTATAATAAGGGCAACGTGCTGCAATCAGAATATAAAAATACTAAATCTAAATGTTTCAGCAAATATAAAATTTCTTCTAAGTAAGTTTAAGCAGGCGTGCGTAAGCGTTAAAGTTTCTTTTGCGTAATTTATTATCCAAATGTATAGAGTTGTGCTTGTAAAAATCCCGAATAAATACAGCCGTCCAGAGCGCAGCACTAGTGCGTCGTTAAACCCAACCACCCAACCCGATTAAATACCGTGAAAATTCAGATGTATATATGACGTAAAATGAGCTAAATTTTAATTGCTCACAAAAATAGAAAATTCATAAGGGATTTTACCAAAATTTGCATTTTGAGACAGCAATCATATTACCTTAATTGATTCAAAGTTCAAATATTAATAAAATCCTGAGGGGATGGAGGGGGTATATGGACGATAGACTCTCAGCACTTTGAAATTTAATGATTTAAAAAATAATAAATTATAAAATCGATTTTCATAACTGACTGAATCAAACATGAGGAAAAAATTAATTACCATTAAGGGTATGATCATATATTATGAGGTGATCATATTATGACAAAAGCACCCCTTATGATAATAATGATTCCATTAATTGTTATGAGGTATCAGTTCATTATAAAACTTCCCTGAGAACTTTCGTCTTGTCATCTCATCGGCGCCGTTAATATAAAAATATACATACGCAACACACAAAAGCTCCATTTTTAAGAGATTTTTCTCTCAGCAAGTGAACTAGTAAAAAGATATGACGCTTCCCGCACTAAATCCAAAACGAGTAATAATATTCCAACGTTCACCCACTCATGAAATTTATTCAGTAACTTCAGTCTTTGACGAAAACGTCTTTATTGCTTGCGCTTGTAACTGAAAACTGAGTGAAAAAAAGCTCTTTTTCTGCTTACTTTTTTCAAGTGTCACATGTTAGCAGAGAAACAAATATTCTCTTAAAAGAATATTAAAATTGAAGTGTTTTACGTCAAAATGTAGGAAAATAAATCGTCTAGACTTCTTCCGTATGTGTCGCCATATACTGCGTAAAAGTAATTGTACGTGTTTCATTTGAAATTAATTATTTTCTCAAAATATTTTACACATACTTATATATATAACTTTTTTTTCGGGGGGGGGGGGGGGAGGGATAGAGTATTGTATTGTGCTTTTAATTTTGAAATATGTAAGTAAAATAATGCACGTCAATAGGTTTTGAGAACAGTTCAAGTTAAAGTGAAAGATATTGTCTATAAGAGACTGAGATGACCAATGTCATTGATTAACACTTGGATTTACCCGATAGATGAAACCAAGTGGCGACTGTCGCCAATTGCCCATCTGCGCAGCACTAGTGTGATGTAAAAACTCAACCAACCAAGTGGCGACTAAATAATGTGCTTTCCTCTTTGAGTTTTCGAAGCCATGTTTCATGCAGCCAGAGTCGATGCCATAGTGCCGACTACATGTATTAGAAATGCTATTCGTATTAGAATAATAAGGGATTCAGGCATGACTATTCCTGATTTTTTAGAAACGTTTAAAGAGCGGACAATGCTGTTTTTTGATGGAGACCACGAAGATGATCCTCGCCTACATGAAGATCATTTTGAGACGATCGCTTGCACTGGCACCCCTTCTTAAAAGTCGAAGTCTTTGTAGGCGATAGTTCATTGTGGTATGATCTCGTGGTTTTAAAAGTCTTTGAGGGGGTCAAAAAACGGGTCGAACGAGGTGTTTGAAATTCGAAAGCTAACATGCTTTTGACTATACACCTCGTTCGCCCCCCTTTTCTATTTTTATTTTTTTGCGTCAGATATATATCCAATGTTGGATAATTTTTAATTTAAAAGTTGTAGCTTAATTTCTTTGAGGGATAGGTTCAATCCGTTTTTTTTTTTTTTTTTTTACATCGACACTGTATAGTTTAAAATTTGCGTTCTTTGGATATCGTTGGTTTTAATATTGGGTAAGACTATATATTATCGCGATAAAATGTTTTAAATTATATTATCCCAACATTGGATAACTTTTTAATTTACGTTATTTCAACACTGGATATTTTTTGTATTTGGCGTTATCTGACTCTGGCATTTATTTACGTTATTCCAATATTTAATACGTCAAAAATTTAAAGTTATGTCTCACAAAATATTTCGGTTGAAATATTTTAATAAGATATTTAAAAAAATCAAAGGTCTAAGCCAAAAACTTTTATTATTAAAAAGTTTAAAGCAATAATGTATCGACCAAGGTCTAAATCTTGGTTATGAAAAATTCTGAAGGGATACCAATGCTCGAAAAATTTATCTACCTACTGTAGCTCGGATGTTTCTTGCCCAGTTGTTTACTTACGCACGTGTGGATGTGCATGCTCTGTTTGTTTCTCTGTTTTGAAAATTAAGAAAAATTTTGTAAACACATCTTTAATAATACAAAAACACTGCAATCATTTATAAGAATTTTACATTTTTCAGATATATATTTCAATTACTTACTGCTTCTTTTAGAAATATATTTGACGAATGCATATTTATTTAAATTCTTACTTAATATTATTAAAATCTTTCTATGCTACAGCGCACTATTTTCTACTTCCTATTTGAAAAATCTTCCTACAAATAAATCCTGTCATTTACTTCTACTGGGAGATGTTTGAAAATATAAGTACTTGGAGTTTGCATTGTCCTTTTCAAATATGAAATACTCGAAAAAATATTCTCGGAGAGTGAGAAATATATCAGATGTAAATCCGCTTTCATACATTTGAAACTTCCGCTTCGCTAAAACTGCTATCATAAATTGTTGTAATTTACAAAATAAGAAATATTATTTGCATATTTTGTTAATACTTGAAATGTATATACACATAACAACATGATTTTTAAAAATATCGAAGAACAAAGTGTTATTGAATATGATGTAATAAAAATATTTTTTTTTTAATCTGAAATTTAAAGATAGTCATTTCTTAATGTTTTTAGAAAATCTGTAACCAACCCCCGACAAAACTATTCTGCACAGGTGTATTCTGCATAGTTCTGCATCATTTATATGTCTTCATAATTTTCTAACACAGGACATACTGTATTTATGTTAAAAGTCATTTGACCGATTGTTCGACACGAATAGACACTGAAATGCCCGCATAACAAGCTACCCGCCGTTTAAATCGATACATTTACCTTATCCTAATTTGTTAATTTATTTTATTGGCGTCAGTTTCGTAGTTTAGTTTTCATGACTTTTCAATCCATTCTATTTCTAATGCAAATATCCAAATAGTATAAATTCATTAGAAATATTGCTCTATTCTTGTATGTTGAGAAAAATTTTAATTTGGAATAACTTACGAAATTTTCAAATTAGAATAGTCTTAGTCAATTATGTTCAACCCAGTACCATAAATGATGTTTAAAAATAATCTGACATCTTTACGATAAAAATGTCCCTGGCAAAATTTTAACCGATTTTATCATGCTAAGAAAATTGTAAATTTGAAATAACTTACGAAGTTTTTAAATTAGAAACCTCATAATCAATTATGTTTATGACAGTATCCTAAATGATAATTTCAAGGTTGCGTTTTCATAGGTTAATTACGTTCATGACAGTATTATAACTAATATTTTAAAGATGGTTTAATATCTTTACAGTAAAAATATTTCTTTTAATGCGCATTTAGCGAATTTTGCCCTATTCTCCCATGTTCAGAAAATCGTAAATTTCGAATAGCTTACGAAGTTTAAAAATTAGAATGTTGCAAATTGACAGGGTTCTTGACAGGGTCATAAGTAATGTTTCAATCTAGTCTAAGCTCTCTGCAATTATTCGTTCTTTATATACCATAGTGCACACAGACTAACACGCTAACAGACAATACAACCTACCGACGGACATCATATCATTTTTGTTATTTTTGGATTCCTCACACCTCAAAACGTATAAGAAAATGTCAAAAAATCAAGATTCGAAAATTTTCACGAATATCTATGTTTTCTGTCAGGTTTATAAACCTGACATGATTATCTTAAAGCTTCAAAGTTAAGCAGAGTTGAAATAATAGAGCCCAGTGGAAACTGTATTGAGCAGGTAAAAAGAAATATGACAAGTTTTTCTTTTAGATAAAATCATTTATTTAAAAACTAGATTGATTTATCTAGTGAAATAAAAATATGGCAAACGAAAATAAAAATTATAATACATTTAGACGATTCGTTTAATATTCTTCAGGGCAGATATAATAGTACAGAGTAGTTACTGAAGCCTATACTATTACTGAAAGAAGCTTAAAAGTTTGCAGTTTTAAAATAACTATCATCCTCGAATTAATCTAAAAATATTTACTTAAACCTCATCTGAAAAACAACAGCTTTCTACACAAGCTAATATTGTCGAGGTTATCAAGGAAAAATTTAAACTGAAATATACAAACTACGTTTCATGCCAGCTTCTTTATTACCGGGATTCACATCGGCATCAACACGGAAAAAACCACACGATTGCTTTTCTGCTACGCTACTTATTCAATTCAAGCAGATGACGTAGACTTATGTCATTTGCATACGGATAGCTTCGGCTATCGTATTAATATTTTATGCTAAAATGAATTTTAAATCAACTATAAGTTTTTAAATATTTATTAACTTAAAATTATAAAAGTAAATAGAAAATAAATTACTTAGATTTTAATAACCATCGGTTTTAATAAAAAAGGAAAAATAGTTAAACTAAAGAGGGAGTGAAACTGAATAAAACATTGAGTGTCAAGAACACACTAATGTTTTAAATTTGTAAACCTAACAATAAGCCCCCCCCCCCTCTTGACACTCAACCGAGACCATGAAAAATATATATATATATACCTGCCCTGAATTTACAAGTTCACATCATATTATTTGAGTAACAAA
>CAWVNO010001923.1:0-54000 GCA_963930645.1 Salticus scenicus | reverse complement strand
GAAGAAAGCATTGGATTTGTAAATATTTTAGACTTCCGGTTTTCAATGGGTTTACACGTTTTGAGAGGTCCAGACCACGGGTTGATAATATTTAGAACATGTCTGTCTGCCTATATGTGTGACAAAAATTGTTTGCCTACTGTGTATCAGTAACCATTGTACATAATAAATTCATATATAGATATACCTAGACATAAATTAGTGTCCATCAACTTTTGGTGACAGTTGCTCAACACATTGCGCTGCTATACAGCGATTTCCAAAATTTAAGGAAAAGCTATGTATCAGGAACTACTACGCAGAATTGCATGAAAATTTATATGTATATGCATCTTGACTTAAATTAGTACCTATAAATTTTTGGGGACCATCACTCAGCAAGGGGCGCTGCTATACAGCGATTTTCGCAATTTAAGACAAGGCTATATCTCAGGATCTATTGTGTATAATCAAACGAAACATGATATGCGAGGAGGTCATTGTGAGATATTATGCTGATTCAATTTAGATGCATGCCAACCAATAGGTGACGCTACTATAAAGCAAGTTTTCCCGATATCGGAAAGGCTATATTGCAACTTCTATGGCAAATATTCGTAAGAAACTTCATATGTGAGCTAATTATTATTAAAACACCTTTTTTTTTTTTCTTTTAGATGTTATTTATAGGAAATAATTTTTTTTGAATTTTATTCTTTCTTTGAATTGTTAGTGTTAGTTTTCTTTAAGATGAAAATCATCTTCATACATCATGGTAGATAATTTTAATTAATAATAGTTTTAATAAATTATTCGTACTGAGTGAATTTGTATGAGAAAATATAGAAGAAAATATTGTGGTGACCAACAACATTTTAGTTTTTATGTGCGTTTTCTATTTTCTACCTCAGAATGCTTTTTTTCATGTGCTTTGTGTAATTATTGTGTAGTTTTTTTTTTTTTCCCATATCTACAACAAATGCTATATTTAAGTATATTATTAAATTTAAAATAATTTCTTTCTAAGTTACATAAATTTATTCTTTTTACAAGTATAGGTGAAATTTTAATCACTGGAAAGGAAATAAATCGCATACATATATTTCTTAAATTTTAACTATTTTAAATTAATTGAGAAAAAATAAAGGAACAAGATTTATTTATTACGATTTTATAATGAATAAATTAAATTTGTTTTTACATGAATTGCATGTATTTTCCATAACATTGAAATTTAGTTTCAGTTTACACATTTTAATCACTTTATATACGGAGTAGCTGATCACACTACATTTAATTTTTAGTAACAGTAAAAAGAGAAGAACTTCTTGTCTTTGGATTTAAATTCAAATCTTTTTTATATACGGTGTTGGAAAGTTTTGCAAATATGGAAATGTTTGAAAAAGGCATACAATTACAGAAAAACCGAAAACCCCCCTAGTAGCTGAGGTGAAACGGATATCTTGATAATTAGTGGTTTTCTAGAACTTGATAATAGTTGAAGGAGGAACAGCATTTTTTCTTTTGCAAGTGCAATTGCCAGAGAGAACCTGTGGGGGAGAGAGAAGGGTGAGGTTGATAGATTGTTTATCTGGTGACACGGGCTTCATCGGTCAGATAAAGCAAGGGACTTTTTAACAGTATACTAAAACTAAATCTAAACAGAATCTTCTTTGAGTTTGCTAGCCACTGAAATTGGAAATCATATATTGCGTAATTTGTGATCTGTAAATAATATTGCGCACATTATAATTTTAAGAATATAACAAGATAATGAAAACTAATTTTAAAAATTTAAATTTAAAAAATACAAAACTAAAATAAAATAAAGTTTTAAAACAATTAGATTGTTTTATTAATATATATATACCAAGATTTCTCAAAGATTTTGTCGTATATAAATTATTTGATCATAATGTTCAAATAACAAAGTTGTTGATTTTTTTTTTTTTTTTTTTTTTTTTTTTAATAATTGTTATTTGTTTGTGGTTTAACGTTCATGTATAAATGCATAATATCCACCTACACTATCAGTCATTTTTCTTAAATTTATAAATATTTCCATAAAAATAATGCATGTATGCATTCATTACAAAATTAATTTAATATAGTATTTTCATTATAAAAATCGACTTAATTTCATAAACAATTTCAGAATGATCCACTGGACTTGAAACTGACTTTATAGCTTCAACAATTTATTGATTAATAAAACCTTATCAATGGTATGTAACGCATAAAAGATTTTTTAAAAAGGATAATTTAACAGAAGATATGACAGAAAAATAAGGCAAAATTTTACCCACGGCTTCAGTTGAATAAAATAAAAATATGTCCTAGTGTAAACATTGTAACTAACTGTACAGCTTAAAAATACCATTAGAAACATTTTTTTTTTTTTTTTTTCAAACAACCATTAAAAGAATTCTTAATGCCATTACCATTTTAATATTTTCGCTTATTTACTATATTTTTGTATTTATTGGACACAATTCATTACCTTAAACCATTTTTAACCAATTATATGTAGCTAAATTGAAGGGTTTATTGAATATTATTATTTTTTTTCCCTTTTGAATTTTTTAAAATTATGATGTAAGCTAGTATGTTGTGGCCTCCATATCACTTTCTTCTATATTTTCCTTTGACTCAATACAAATTATTTGTTAAAATCGTTATTTATTTAAGTTATCTTCCATGGTGAATGAAGACGATTTTCATTGTAAAAAAGTATAACATTAAATACCAAAGAAGGTCGATTTGATTTTCGATATCACACCTAAAAAAAAAAAAAATAGGTGGTGGTGTGTGTATGTGTGTGGAGGGGGGGGGGGGGGTAGTCTGTTTTTATTTATTTTATTTTTACTTATTTATTTATTTATTGTAAAAACAAAAAAAAAAGAAAAAAGAAAAAGAAAAAGAAAGAAAATTCGACAACTTTATTTTAAATTATCACAGATCGATGATCTAATTATTCGTTTTAAAGGTATTGACGCAGCTCTATTGAAAGTTTCCCCCGCCCCCTTTCCCTCGGGAGAAAAGCGATGTACCTACATTAAAAAAAAAAAAATGAAAATCCAAGTTGACTATTGCTATTATAAATAATTCTTTTTAATTTCTTAATTTTTTAAAAAAAATTAATTCTCTTTATGCGCATTTATAGGAAATTTTGTCCTATACCTTCATGTTAAAAATTTTTAAATAGCGTGATAGCAACGCAATCTGTTGGACAATTTTCACCAAAAGTTGATAAGCACTAAGTTATGTCAAGATGCAACTACATATCAAATTTTATGAAATTCTGTGCAATAGTTCCTGAGATACAGTGGTCACACAATTTTGTCACACACACATTTTCTAAAAGTAGTCAAATTGCATTCTAGACCTCTCAAAACATCTAAATTCATTGAATACCAGAGGTAAAAAAATGTTTACGAATCCAATAATTTCTTCTATTGAATACAGAAGAAAGTAAAAAGGTGTCATTATTTTAAAAATATGTGAACTTATGTTAAATGATGCAAACTGGTACGTAAGCCAAACAAGCAAGAGATTGTAAATTTGAAAATGTATTATTTTCTAAATATGTAAAAAGTAAACAATAACAAATCTATTTATTTATTTTATGTGCCAAATTAGATGAGATTAAATTAGCATGGATTATTTAGAAAGTCGTTTATGATAGCAAGATTATAAAATAATGTTAGAGAAAGTTCGTTTATACTGGCTATCTCAATCTTCTCTTGAAATTATGTTCCTGTATTTGCTTGAAAACCTTCCTATATTTTTCTATTTGATTGCTTTGACCACTGTTATTATTATTATTTTAATATGTGCATAATTCGTAAAAAATAAAATAAAATACAATACCATATAATGATAAAATTTGGATGATGCTTTCGTTATCAAACCACTGATCTATATTTATATTAGTTTGACATCAGAAATAATTTGTAAACTGACATTAATAGGTGATTTCAAAATTTACTTAATAATCTCTATTTGAAGAACGAAAAAAAAAAAAGAAAAAAAAAGATAGAAAGATAGAAAGAAAGAAAGAAAGAAAGCTGTTTTTTTTTTTTTTTTTTTTTTTTTTTTTGAAATAAAACTAAATGTAAAACGGTACCTAGTATGCATTATAATTTGGAGAAAATACATAATCCTCCAAATGGTTTAATATTACCACTGAAATCCTCAAAATTTCAAACTGTATGTATAGATATAGATGCAGAATATAGATATAGATGAAGAAAAAATATAGAGACTCATCTCTGTTTGTAAACACAGAAATCGTTTCGTTTCCTTTGTAAGGGTGCCTGTTTTTCAGAAAATAAAAGTTACTGGATATTCAAATATATCTCATAGAAATATTTGCTATTCAAAGATGTTGATAATTTAGGTTATCCGGCATTTATTTTACTTTATTATTATTTTTAATATAAATTGAAGTTGTTTTCTTTAGATTTCAAAAGAATTGCAAAGAACGGGTATGACTCAGGGTTGCCAAATTTGGCCTTTTTTTTTAATCAATAGTCATCAGTAATTTTTATTTGTAACGTTTGACTAATCACTTCGAAGATTGATAGTGTATTATGTATATCAAATGTCACTTCTCAAAATTATTAGTGACCACTGAAAAAAAAAAGGCCAAATTTGGCAACCCTGGTATGACTTGCTAAGTTATTACAAAATTGCCAAAAATAAATTCAAAAACTGGCGTACAGACAAGAGAAAGAAATTAAAACTTCTTCACACACCATAAATTTAAAATCAGCACAACCGGTTTCGAAAGGGCGTAGCCTTTCTTCATCAGGTGCAAATACGTGCAACTGCCTTGGAGGCAAAAGCAAGGCTACGCTTTGGCCTCCAAGTAAATCCTCAGTAAGTCCAAGTAAGTCTCAGTAAGTCCAATCCTCAGTAAGTCCAATCTCCAAGTAAATCCAAGTAAGTCCTCACAGAATATCAATTTGTATGATATTCTGTGCAGTAGTTCTTGTTATACAGTTGGCACAAAATTGTTGTCTCTAACACACACAGAGACATTTTCTTAAAATGATTAAATCTAGATATGTCAAGTCGTGTAAATCTATAGAAAAATTTTTATGCATTCCCTATGTCCTCTTATTGTGCCTTTCCTACAATCTACAATAGACATTTCTTAAATAAAGTTTTCTTTCACATCCCATTCATTGTTTCGGCAAACAATTATACCTTTTAAAGAAAACAGCTAAATCGGACTTTACATAGAGCTACATGTATTATTTTAATTTATCTTGTATTCTTATTTTATTTGTTTCAAATGGCGAGGTTTTTTTTTTTTTTTTTTTTCCTAAATGCATTATTACAGTTGTGACTAAGCCTTAACTAAAAAAATTCAATAATAAAAATTATAGACTGTCGATAAAAAAGTGTTACTCGATTAAAAAAACGAAAACAAAAGCAATTATAAATAAAAAATTCATCGCCAAATACTGACAGGAATTTAAAAATCACAAAGGGGGTCATATACTAACGCTGTAATGCAATATGGTCTATGATATTGCGAATTTCATTTTATTAAAGAAAAAAAAAAAGTTGATTTAAAGCGCAATATTTCAACAACAAGAACAAACAAAGGTAAAAAAAAAAAACTAGTATGTTGTGGCCACCACATGACTTTCTTCTATATTTTCCTATACAAATTCACTCAGTAAAAATAACTTATTAAAATCATTATTTAAAAAAAATATTTTCCATGGTAATGCAGACGATCTTCATATTAGAGAGGTAGTATAACACTAAATATCCAAAAAAAGTCAATTTTATTCTCAATATTACATTAAAAAAAAAAAAAAAAATGACTAAGCTCCTAAATACACAATTTTTTTTTCCCAGTTGACTATATTACAAATAATTCTTTTAAATTTCATAATGATTATTAAAAAATAATTCTCTTTATGCACATTTATACAAAATTTTTTCCTATACCACCATGTTAAAAATTTAGAAAAAGCGGGATGGCAACGCAACCTGTAAGGCAATTTTTACCAAAAGTTGGTAAACACTAATTTATGTCTATGTGTAACTACTTACCGATTTGTACGAAATTCTGTGCAGTAGTTCCTGAGATACAGTTTCCATAAAACTTTGTCACACACAGACAGACAGACATTTTCTAAAAATGGTCAAATCGTGTTCTACAGCTCTCAAAACGTGTAAATCCATCAAAAACCCGAGATAGAAAATTTTTACGAATCCAATATTTTCTTCTATTGAATATAGAAGAAAGTAATAAAATAAAATAAAATGATTAAATAAATGTGGTATTAAATATTAAGTATTTTAATTTGACGTTAAATATGGGATTTCTATAATATTTTATTAATCCCATTTAGTGAAAGGCAAAGCAACGAATAAGCGCTCAGAGCCCCGCAGGGGTTAGTAAGAAAAGTGAGTCGAGGAGGCAAAGAAGAAAAATTATAGGGGATTTTATTAATATTTATTTACAATTTGCGAGTATTATATTACCATTCATTGTATGAAAATAAAATGTGGGTAAACGCTTTATAGATTTTTTATTCTTTTCCTTGGGAAGAATTAAAATTTAGTTTAAGCTTCTTCTTTCTTAGTTATATCAGAATAAGAACTAGAAATTGTCTTTTATTAATTAAACTATAAAAAAAAATCGCCTAATCAAATCAAAATGTGATCTATTACCGCGCTTTGAAGAATACATTCCTTGAAATTGTTACTAAGACAGGTGATGGGGTGTGTTTAATTACTGTAAATGTAAAATTTAATGTTGTAAATGTAAAATTTTCGACAAAGAGAGAAAACAGAGGGTTTCCTATATTTTATTTTCGATTTTATTTCAGAAATAAAAAGTCACAGTGTAAATAAAAATTTGTTTAGCGTGCATAAATTACATTTTTTTTCTGCAGAAGAGTTTTTTTTTTTTTTTTTTTTTTTTTCAGTTTAATAACCGGAGATGCTGATTTTATTAAGCGGCAGTTTTAAAATTGGTTTGCATTGATTTGATTTCGGTCCCGGCAATTTGATCAAATTAAGCGGTTGATTTTATTAACCAGTGAATTTATTAAGTGGCGGTTAGTGTACTCATATTTTATCATATATTTAATATTTTTATATTCTAATCGCATGTCTCTATTGTATAGTATGTAAAGTTTTTTAAATAAATAAATAAAATATCATTGCAATAGTTTGAAAACACTACAAGTTATAATAATAATAATAATAATAATAATAATAATAAACTTTTCAATTTTTTAAAGAAATCTTTATATTACCTTGAGTGTATGTGCTAGTTTTATACAAATGAATACAGAGAGTTGGAAGAATTCTCATAATTACATGCTACATCCAGAACGCATTTCAAGAAATAATTTTTTACAAAGTCATCCTAAATGCTTTATTATTATTATTATTATTATTATTATTATCATCATCATCATTATTATTACTATTTTGTGTGTGTGTATTTTTCAGGTCCTCATTTTGCCTTCGAGATAAAACTTTCATTGAAATATATATAAATATAAGGTATAATATATATAAGGTAACATGCTTTTATACTGTTAGAGTTTAAAGATAATTGTGTACTTCATGCAATATTTGGTAAAACATCTGAATGCGAAAGCGTCTGGTGATTTGTATAGTGTATTATGTTAAATAATAATTAATCTTGCTCTCTCTCTCTCTCTCTCTTTTTCTTTATCTCGTAAACACACGGAATATGCTTTGTAGGACACTATAATAGCTGAGATTTTACTTAAAGGGTCTTAAAGCCCACCTTTGTATTTTGTATATAGATGCCAAATGTAGCACTTTTGGCTACAGGAAAATAGAACTATTTTTTACATATTTCCTTAAGAGTTTCACTGTTTAAATAAAATGAAAATGTCTATTAAAATTCTACGGTAGCCGAAAGGTGCTAAAATTGGCACGTAGGGTTCAAGGGCTGCCTACATTTATATTTATAGTATGTAGCTCTCGGTACCACATTTTGCTCATTGATTTTAATACCAATACGCCTCTATTAAAGGCCATGTATAATTATATATTTCTTCTAGAGTTCACTTTCTACGAGAGCAGATTATTTTATATTTTCCATTATTTCAACTGACTACTGCTTACTATATAACTGATCATAGACGCAGAGTGAACAAATATTTTATTTATTATTATTATTATTATTATTAATTTTGTTTAGTGGAGGAGAGGGGGCAATTACATTTTATTTTGCAAGAATTTTCTCCATCAAATATCCCCTTCTTCTTTTCTTTTTAGAAGGGTGGTTTCTTTTTTATTTTAATTTTGTCAAAATGTAAAAAAATGTGAATCTAAAGAAGTCATGGAAAAAAAAAAAGAAAAAAAAATGGTTTCAGTAAATTATAAACACTTTCCATTTCCAAGTGCATTTAGTTCTCTTTTTGTATTTAGATATGAAATAAGGTTGAAGCACAAAATAATTATTGTCGTTCAAGTTGTCGTAAATATTAGTAACCTACAGAAATCTTGTTTTAACTGAAACAGCATGACGTACTTTTGTAATTTTACTTTGTTTCTCTGTGTACTAAAATAAAGAAAGAAAAGTTTAAATGTATAATGATGATTATGGTCGGTTGTCTACTCCAAAAACTTTGCCCAGGGCGAAAAACCCTCCGCAAGGATCTCCCATAAGGATATTACCCCATGTTAGCTCGCGATAGTCAGTGAAAATTACGGAAAAATTAGAAAGGCTCGAAGGACGATAGCGACCTGGATTCAAACCTGGCATTTCCCGTCTAGCAACACTTAGATAAGAAACTCTCAGCCAATAATGGTGCTGCTTCAAATAGTTGACACACATAAGCTGTAATGTATCCAAATTCTTTGGTAGGCCCTGTAAATGATTAATATTTGATGCAGATGCAGACATCACTTTCAATAGGAAACATTACTTTATACGTTAATAACATCTTCAATTTCTTAAAAACCAATTTATATTTAAGTAAAGTGCAGCTTGGACGAGCAGGCAGTTAAACAAACTACAATCATAAACGCTTTGTTTCAACACTGGTCGAAAGTAATTAAGAAAATATCTTTATTTGCACAAAATTTTGGTAATACACTGGTCAATAAAATATAATTATGGTTAAATGATCGCGTAAACGATATTTACAGCAAAAAGCGATATGTGTAGCACAAATTATTCTCTTACAGAGCATCACAAAAGAAATTTTATGCAATTTGTTTGCAATTAATTAATTAATTTTATTTTATTTGAATATTTACAAAGATAACAATAAATTGCAGTCGATTAAAAAAAAAAATATATCAAATTTAATCCGCTGGTACATTTATATTGCTGTACTATGGGGCTCTGACCCCTGCTGTCTTCACTTACTAACCCCTCCGGTAGCTTTATCCTCGACTTTCTTCAATAACCAGACTCCTAAAATATTCACTCCCTACTTTAGATATTCAAAAATAAAAATAGCCATATAAAAATGTACACTGAATACACATAATTATTTCTTATCGCAACTGTAGTTTCTATTTGGATATAATTACTGTATTTTTTAATGATTAAAAAGTGGATCCCGGAAAAAAGGGCACGGAAGAAAGGGCACCGGAAAAAAGGGCACCCGGAAAAAAGGGCACTGGAAAAAAGGGCACCCGGAAAAAAGGGCACCGGAAAAAAGGGCACTTTTCCAATTCGCAAATCGCAAAATAATAAATATTAAATAATATATTTTAAAAATGACTTTCAAACTACATTTTTAGAAATTTCAATTGATTTGGTACAACATTCATTTAATATATATCTCGGGGAATAGGGGGGAGGGGGGCAGGAGCAGATCGAAGGAAAATAATTGTTTTTACAATAACTCTTACCGATTTTAATCAAACTTTGTATAATCACGTACAACTTGTCATCACCATTTTACCGAATAATGATACATTTTATGAATATCACTTAATTTTTATGAAGATAACAGTGAGTGATTTATATATCTGGGAGGGGGGGGGCAAGGGGGAGCAGATAAAAATAAAATATATTCTTCTTTAAACTATCCAATTATCGATTAAAAAAAAATTTGTATAATCACGCATAATTTATGAAAAAATTACAATAAATGTCAAACATACTTGGAGGGGGGGGGGGTTAGGAAGGGGGCAGAGGAAAATAAATTGAATTTTTACATTACCATTTTAGCGATTTTAATAATATATTCTATAATTACCACTTAATTTTTATTAAGATTACAATGAGTCTATTATATACTTGGGGGGGGGGGGGGCAAGAGTGTTAGATGGAAATAAAATATATTTTCCTTTAAACTACCCAATTATAGATTTAAACAAAAACTTTGTATAATAACATACAATTTGTGAAAAAATCACTCTAAGTGTCAGACGTACTTCGGGGGGGGGGGGGGGTTAAAGGGGGAGGGGGGCAGAGGAAAGTAAAATTATTTTTTCTATCACCATTTTATCGATTTAATGATATATTCTATAACTATCACTTACTTTTTATGAAGATCACAATGAGTGTATTACACATCTGGGGGGGGGGGGCAGATAAAAGTAAAATATATTATTCTTTAAACTACCGTATAATCGATTAAAAATAAAAACTTTGTATATATAAATCTTCCTGCTTATGAAAAATTACAGTGAGTCTACACATATCTGGACGAATTGCTGCGGGGGGGGGGGGGCAGAGTGAAGAAAATGTTTGTTTTTATATCACCATGCTACATATTTATATTAAACTTTGTACGAGTATCACTTGCATTTTATTAAAATTATAGTGAAAGTTACCTATAATTGATAAGGGGGTAGGGGGGTAGTGGGGGCAAATGAAAAATAAAATAATCTTTTTGAAAAACACTTATTACCGTTTGCTTTATTGTTTTATTTACATTTTGTGTAAATATCAGTTAGTATTAATGGAAATTTATAGGGAGGTATTCAAAAATTCAATGATTTAAATCTGTAAAAAAGTTGCTCAAAAATGAAATTTCTTCTTTTAATCTATCTCTTTTGTCCACCCTCCCCCCCCCCCTCACGTAGAAATAAAAAACTTACGCTTTCGTTGATGATTAGCATGAGTTTTACAAGGAGAAATTTAAAAAGTGCCCTTTTTTTCCGCAATCCGGAAAAAAAAGCACCGGAAAAAAGGGCACTTTTCTTAATTATTACTTACAAACTTTGAATAAACACCATAAAATGCAATAAACTCGCAACAATTGTTTCGGGTCGAAAAACACACGATCCTTCATTAGGCGAACAAAGTAAGCACCCCCCCCCCCCAAATGTATAATACCCTCATTTTGATCTTCATAAAAGTAAGTGATAGTTATAGAATATGTCATTAAAATCGGTAAAATGGTGATATAAAAGAATATTTTATTTTCCTCTGCCCCCCCCCCCCTCAAGTATGTCTGACCTTACTGTGATTTTTTTCACAAATTGTATTCTATTATACAAAGTTTTTGTTTAAATCGATAATAGTGTAGTTTAAAGAAGAATATATTTTATTTCCATCGGTCCCCCCCTTGCCTCCCCCCAGGTATATAATGCACTCATTGTAATCTTCATGAATATTAAGTGGTAGTTATAGAATATATCATTGAAATCGCTAAAATGGTGATATAAAGAATCACTTAATTTTTCCTCCCTCCCCCTTTTTTAACCCCCCCCCCCCACACACACACACACACTAAGTATGTCTGACACTTACTGTAAATTTTTAATAAATTATACGTGATTATACAAAAAAAAATTAATCAATAATAGAATAATTTAAAGAAGAATATATTTTATTTTTATCTGCCCCCCTTGCTCCCCCCCCAGGTATATAATACACTCACTGTGATCTTCATAAAAAGTTAGTGATAGTTATAGAATATATCATTAAAGTAGATAAAACTGTGATATAAAAGATAATTTTATTTTCCTCTGCACCCCCTTCTTTCCTCCCCTAAAGTTTGCCTGACACTTACAGTAATTTTTTCACAAATTGTACGTGATTATACAAATTTTCATTAAAATCGGTAAGATTTTATGTAAAAACAATTGTTTTCTTTCGATTTGCTCCTGCCCACCCTCCCCCCTCCCCCACCCCCCATCTTCCCCGAGGTATATACTAAATTAATGTTGTACCAAATCAATTGAAATTTCTAAATGTGTAATTTGAAAGCCATTTTTATACTTCATTATTTGATATTTATTATTTTGCGATTTGCGAATTGAAAAAGTGCCTTTTTTCCGGTGCCCTTTTTTCCGGTGCCCTTTTTTCCGAGTGCCCTTTTTTCCGGTGCCCTTTTTTCCCGTGCCCTTTTTTCCGGTGCCCTTTTTTCCGGGATCCCTAAAACGTACGCGTATATGCATGTTCGACATCGTAAGATAATATTAAACTTCCTGAATTCCATTTCATTTGCCATATTTATTAGCAAGTATTATGTCCGTGTTAATAATATCAGTAATAGCATCAGCAACGATACTTCAAGACATTCAAGCTTTGATTTACAAATGATTTGTTGTAGCATGTTTATTGCACATTACTGTACAAGACAGCAAAATTCCGTGTTTTTATGTAAAGTAGTTTTTGCAATATAAGCCAAGAAAGAACAAAAAAAAAAAAAAAAAAAAAAAAAAAAAACACGATAAAGCTGGAAGCACGGCAATGGCAGTGACTTATTTTTAGAATAGAGAGATAAAAGACAGGGGGACATCGTCAGATCGCCCAAGGCAATTACAAGAATGATCAGTTTCCCATCCTTTTGAAAAGCAAGGGAAACATACAAACATACAAAGTGATTTTCAGAGAAATCATGCCGCACTATTGACCGAGAGGCTCTGCTTTTGAAGCTGCTTGACGTCACTGGGTTCAAAGTCTACGACCCTAGCGTTGTCAATTGTTCTTAATTCCCAACACCGATACATTAGAAATGAAAAGCTAAAGCCAGAAGCAAAAAATTTTAAAATGAAATAAGCTTCAAAACGAATTCAGAGTTCTTATTGGAAAATATTTGTAAAAAGAAACATTGTGTGAAATTTCAGATAGATAGTCTTTTATTTTATTTTTTGTAACTAACTTTCAGCAATTATTTTGAAGTAGGAAAGAATTAGAAATATATGTCCAACATGTACGTTCCTTTGTGCAGGATAATTTTTTTATTGGGGGGGGGGGGGGGATTAGAATCATTACCCTGAATGGTGAAAAATTAATAAAATAATTACATAAGTAGAAACGTATTTGTTCAGTCACATATTTATATATTATTGCTTTGAAATTAGCTCAAAAATGCATTTGTTTAAAATATTCTTTGTCTATTTGTATACATATATTTAAATAAACCAAAGTAACTTTTATATGCATTAAATGAAGTAATGTGGGGAAATAAACAACACATATAACTTAAAGAAAAAAAATAAATAGAAATTATAGTAAAAATTTAGTATACTCTGGTCATCGCAAAACTTTCTTCTATTTCACTCTGCATGATAGCGCCGTCTACCAATTAGCATGAATAAATATTTATCCTAATTTCTCACAGTACATATATTACATATGCAGTTTAGTACAATTTTAACAAACAAGTGCTAAGACAAATGCTAAATGGAAAATCGCTGGAGCTGATTAATAGCAACCTGACATGACGGCCAAGAAACATCAAAATTAAAACACTTTTTTTAAAATTAAAACACAATTAAAATTTAAACACATTTTTTTTTTTTTTTTTTCCCCCATAATAGCCATTTTTCACATAAAGTTTGATGCATTTATACTTTACAGAATCTCAGAATTTTGCTGTCCCGTCGAGCGAGAAAGTGTAGCATAACAGATTCGTGTTCGGGCGATAAACATCCGAACTGAATCAGCATAGCATTTCATTATGGCCTTTTCAGGTATCAAATTTTGTGCAATTTTCTCTTACTCTATAAATTAAAAAAAAAAAAAAAAAAAAAAAAAAAAAACTATAATTTACAAAAATATCGCTATTTTTTCGAGTCGAAATAAAACGAAGACTCTTCATCAGGCAAACAAAATAAGCATGAGTACAGAAAAAAAGCATAAACGCAACCTGGAACAATAATTACTCAGCATTTTTTTGTAATTTAAAGTGTTTTCAAAGTTCGACTTTGAGTCCTGCATCGGGTCGGGTTGACAGAATTTTTTATCTTGCGGGTCGGGTTCGGGTCGGGTTGACTGAACTTTTTTTCGCGCGGGTCGGGTTCCGGTCGGGTTGACTGAATTTTTTTTCTTGAGGGTCGGGTTCGGGTTCGTGTCGGGTTTGGTTTTCAACAAGTCGGGTCGACTTGAGAACACCTTTCAAAATATTTTTTACAATTATAAACATAAATTTATAGGCATGTTTACAACTATGTAATTAATTTAAACATTCTGCACATACTAGACATGTATCGGTTGGTTGTTTGGTTGGAGGATTTAAGGCCGATTGACTCCAGATGTGTCCTAGGCCTATAGGGGGAATGCCCTCCGTTTGAGTCTTTCTAAGGAGTCCTAGCCCGTATTTACGCGTGTTTCGGAGGAAAGCACGGAAATGAGAGCGACCTGGGATCGAACCCGACATCTCCTATCTACCAGCATCGAGCGCAGAACAGCTCGGCCGCTGGTGGGCAGACATGTACCGGATCTCCCTATTCGTATCCGCGGATATCCGCCAGAAAAATAGATCCGTATTTGTATCTGGATCTGTTTTTTTTCTTCAACGGAGCTAATATGTATCTTTTGTAGAAATTGTATGAAAATTAGAAAAGTATTTTAATCTTTCTCGACTGTTGTTAATATTTAAATATAAAGAAATACAAATACAGTATAACATTGCATTTACATTTTGGAAATAGAAAAGATTTCGCAGTTTACAAGTTTTTATTTTATTTTCTTCTATATTCAGTAGAAGAAAATATTAGATTCTGTCAACATTTGGTGTCAACCGCTCGACGGGTGGCACTTCTATACAGCGATTTCTGCTATTTCAGGGGAGTCTATATCTCAGGTTCTGTTGCGTATAATCCAACAAAACTTGATATGTGAGAAGACCAGTATGAGATATTATGCTGATTAAATTTGAATGCCTATCAGCCAACAGGTGGCGCTGCTACACAGCGATTTTCGCAGTTTAAGGAAAGTCTATATCTCAAGAACTACTGCACAGAATTTCATATAAATTTGTATGTAGGTGTCATTTAACACATATTAGCGCCTGTCAACTTTTGGTGTAAACCGCTCAACAGATGGCGCTGCTACACAGTGATTTCCACAATTACAAGGAAAGCTATATCTCATATTCTATTGTGTATCATCAAAGAAAACTTAATATGTGAGAAGGCGAGATCATGAGACATTATGCTGACTCAGTTGGAATGCTTGTCGGCCAATAGGTGGCGTTGTTATACTGCAAATTTCATCGATAACAGGATGGCTATATCTCAACTTCTATGCCATATAACTGTACGAACCATGATATGTGACATAACCATTATAAAAAACGCATTGTTTAAGAAGTTATTTATAGACGATAAAACTGTCTCTCTTTGGATATTTAGTGTTAGATTTCCCTAAGATGAAAATTATTTGCATTCATCACGTTAAACTTTTTAATAATAGTTTTTATAAATAATTCGCACTTAGTGAATTTGACAGAAAAATATAGAAGAATGTCTTGTGGTGGCCACAACATAGTTTTTTTTTTTTTTTTTTTTTTTTTTAATTACCATCTGTGTGACAATGAAAATTTACTTTATTTTATATCATGTTATATCATTTTACCTTGTTTTGCATGATTTTTAGATGAATAAGTAATGTTGATTTATTTTTCGGGTTTCGGGTCGGGTTCGGGTCGCAAAAAAATCTCTGTTGTGGTTTCGGGTCGATGAAATTTTTTTTCTCGGGTTCGGGTCTGGTTGATTTAAAATCCATCTGTCGGGTTCGGGTCGGGTAAACCCGACCCGCGCAGGACTCTAGTTCGATTTTTCTTTTATCTTTTTTTTTTTTTTTTTTTTTTTTTTTTAATTATTAATATAAGTTAATATTTCTCGCGATGAAACGTTAGTGGAAATTTATAGATCAATAAGAGTTCATCTTTTGCTCTACGAAATGATGCTAAATTAAATAATTTCTTTCGCTATATGGAATAATTTGTAGTAAACAAACCTACTGTTAATAATTTTAAGTCTCAAATAAACTGGCATTAATATATGTTTGTAAATTATATAAATAAATAAATTTAAATAATTAAAATGATTGAATTTATAGAATTTGTTGCCTGAACAAGGATTTTTCGTACGTTCTTTACACGCGCACACGGTGAAATGGTATATATATTTATGTACTGCAGCATAATTGTAGAATATAAGAGAAAGATATGATCAAATGCCAAATTTAGTCATAATATTCAAAATATATGTATCTAAGAATAGTTAAAAGAAACATCAATTGAATCGCACTTCTCAAGCTTTAATCAATAAATTATTACATATGAAAGCGAAGCCTTATATAAAGCAATAAATATTTGAAAATCTGAAATGAATTGTTTCTCAGGCAAATTTAATTTTAACTAAAAATAAAAACAAGTTAATCAACTTTCTAGACCTTAAAATTCAATTTAATGATAATAAAATTTGTACTGATATCTATGATCAAAGACAAGATTTTGTCTTTAAGGTAAATATGTTTACTCATTTTAATTCACGTCTTTATCTTTCTGTATATAGAAATATTATATTGAATTACTTTTTTCGAATAAATAATTTACGCTCAGCAAAATACAAAAACAAAAATATTAATAAATTTATTAAGGATACTATTAATATAGAATAAAAAAAAAAAAAAAAAAAAAAAAAAAAACTTAGTTTATTCGTTAACATATCAATAAATATTTCTGTCATTAAAAGTAAATAAATAAATAAAAATATACTGGCATGTGTATTACAAAAAAAATAATAATAATAATAATAATAATAATAATAATAATAAAATACAATAAAAAAAGTGGAGGATGGATGGAAAGATGTTTGATTAAAGAGATAAGATAGTGGTGTTTGGCTGGTTGGACGGTTGGGATAATGAATTAATTAAAAAAAAAAAAAAAAAAAAAAAAAAATGGAAGCTTTGTTGCATTTAATTTAATTGACAAACTTTATTTATTGGACGTAAGCTAAATTTTTACCTTTAATTAGAAAGCTTTATGAATTTATATCTGCTGAAATACTGTTTATTCTAATTGCAGTTCATGCACTTTTTTTTTTTTCAAGGTTGGGTTATTTTTTTTGTGTATTTTGTGTAATATTGTTTGCCAAAAATTAAAACCTTGAAATTTTTAGCTGAATGTTTCAATGTTGGGATGGCGACTCCTGATGAAATACCTCTACATTATGAACATTTTATTTTACTTTATTTATAATTCAGCTATATTATTTTATTTATTATTCACTAATTTGGGACCTGTTCCTTAAGTAAATTGTTATTTTTCTTTCTTTCTTTTCGATATATATAAATATATTTTTACTTTTATTTATTTTTTCTTTCTTTTCTTTCTTTCTTTCTTTATTGTTGTTTGTTATGGTCAGTTCAAACAGAAAACTTTTCATTAAAATAACTCCTCATTTTTCTGTTTCTATATTTTTGTGTTTTCATTGGGATTAATTTAAAATGAGTATTCTATTTTTCAAATCTAAAAAAAAAAAAAAAAAAAAAAAATACTGGTCAAATTCACTTTTGTGGTTTACTGTGACAAATCGTTCATCTGTTTATTTATTGTTATCATTATTATTGTTATCATAATACATATAAGAAAGAAAAAAAGAACTTTAAATAAAAAATGACATTTTTTTTTTTTTTTTTTTCAGTTAACGTATGAATTTACATCACAATCATTATGCATATTCTTTGAAATATTATTATAAAACATTTCAGAATAATAGAGAGTTCTAGTTATAATAAATCACTTAATCACAAAATCCCTCAGTAAAATGAGCCATCCCTTCCGTGGAGGATCAAAATTGTGATGGCATGTCTCCGGACCACCTCTAGGGGTGTGTCCCAGACCGTCGCCAATTGCCCATCTGCGCAGCATTAGTGCGACGTAAAACCCAATCACCAATCACCACCCTCAGTAAAATGTATATGAATCACAAAATTTGATAATTCGTAACATAAGTGTGAAGCAGAAACACGCGGATGCGCCATTTTTTTTTTTTTTTTTTTCTTTTTTTTTTTTCTTTTCAGTCACGGCTAATGTATTCTACTATATAAAAAAATAAAATTAAGTTTATTTCAAATTCATTCGGTAATCTTCGCCGTCCAAAACCCGATTTCGGTTTAATTGAAATGCAACGTTAAAAATATTTTCTTAAATAATAAACAAGCAGACAGATATACGATTATATTTATCGATAAAACTTCGATTTTCTCCTTGTCTTGCATTACATCAGCCAAATGGATCCCGGAAAAAAAGGCCCTTTTCCAATTCGCTAATTGCAAAATAATAAATATCAAATAATAAATTTTAAAAAGGACTTTCAAATTACATATTTAGAAATTTCAATCGATTTGGTACAGCATTCATTTAGTATATACCTGGGGGAAGAGAGGTGGGGACTAGGAGCAAATCGAAAGAAGACAATTGTTTTATATAAACTCTTACCGATTTTAATGAATTTTTGTATAATCACGTAAAATTTGTGAAAAAATTACAGTAAGTATCGGCAAACTTGGAGGGGGGGGGGGAAGAAAATAAAATGACCTTTTATATCACTATTTTACTGATTTAATGATATATTCTATAATTATCACTTACTTTTTATGAAGATCACAATGACTGCATTATATATTGGGGGAGGGGGAATATGGAAATAAAATACATTCTTCTTTAAACTACCCTTTTATCGATTCAGAAAACCGTATAATCACGAATAATTTATGAAAAAATTACAGTAAGTGTCAGACATACTTGGAGGGGAAAGGGGGCAGAGGAAAACAAAATGATTTTTTTATATCACCATTTTACAGACTTTAATGATATATTTTATAACTATCACTTAATTTTTATGAAGATAACAGTGAGTATTTTATATACCTGGGGGGGATGGAAATAAAATAGATTCTTCTTTAAACTACCCTATTATCGACTAAAAATGTTTTGCATAAAAACGTATAATTTATAAAAAAATTACAGTAAGTGTCTAACATACTTGGGGAGGGGGGGGGGGCAGAGGAAAATAAATTGAATTTTTATATTACCATTTTTGCGATTTTAATAATATATTCTACAACTTCCACTTAATTTTTATGAAGATTACAATGAGTGTATTACATACCTGGGGGGGGAAGGGGGGGATAGAGGGAAATAAAATATATTTTCCTTTGAAATACCCTATTATAGATTTAAACAAAAACTTTATATAATAATATACAATTTGTGAAAAAATCACGCTAAGCGTCAGACATACTTGATGGGGGCGTAAAAACGGGGGGGGGAGGCAGATGAAAATAAAATGATTTTTTATATCACCATTTTACCGATTTTAATGATATATTCTATAACTATCACTTACTTTTTATGAAGATCACAATGAGTGTATTATACATCTGGGGGGGGGGGGCGCAGATAGAAGTAAAATATATTATTCTTTAAACTACCGTATAATCGATTAAAAAAAACTTTGTATTTTTACAACTTTCTGCTTTTTATGAAAAATTACAGTGAGTTTACACATATCTGGACGATTTGCTAAAGGAGGGGGGGGGGCAGAGTGAAGAAAATGTTTGTTTTTATATCACCATGCTACCTATTTTATTTATATGAAACTTTGTATCTTATTTACATGTCACAAACCCATGGGCGTGGGCACAGGTGGGCACATGCCCACCTTGAAAATATTTGGAGTTCAGTTGGGCCCCCGTCCCTCGATTACTCATGAAAATTCTGAAAATAAAAACATTAATAATTTCATTGAAAAATTTCAAAACTATTAAAATCATCATGTGAAACGTGTAGAATATTTACATTTTCTCACTTGCTATAATCAGCATATACGACACAAAATATACAATCTGTCTAAAATAACAAGATACTGTGATTGATGCTTGTACCGATATCAGCACTTTTTCTCATCTATTGTCCAGTCCACTCAAGTGCAGTTTCCCCTGGGGCAGGTTCTACCCTTCAAGAGACTGACAAGGTGATTAGTCAACCCCTCACGGAAAGTGGAAAAAGTAAATACAACAGATGTTTCGGATTTTAAAAAAGTCACTACTTCTATCTAGTTACAAATTATACTGATCACCATTAGGATTGGGACACATGCGCTCTTTTGTTAATTAAACAAACCCCTATTAATTTTCGTTTCCAGGTAAAAGCTTTATGCTATATACCCTTATCAATTTTCTAAGAAAAAAAAATGTTATTTTGCGATAGACTATTTTGACGGTATTTTCAGTTCGATTATACTTCTCATTACCATTTATTCATCTTAATTTCATTTTTTTCCGTACCTCTAAAAACAAATTTTTATTAATAGTTGTGTTGTATTGTGTGTTTTCATAGTATTATAAGCTTTTTCGAACTTTAGGCGTTAATTATGAAATCCATATATGATGAAGAGAACTCCATTTGGTGCTCAAAAGAGAAAAAAATAAAAAACAGTGCCTGTTTGAAATTGAAATATAGCTTGTTTGAAACAGCAAATATATAGAAGATATTTAAAAGATTGCCGGTAGCTAAGCAACAGGTTTTAACGCCAAGTTAAAGGTCTTCTAATATTATGATGAGCGCTTTATCCAATGAGCTTAAAGTTGATAGGTATGTTACTGATAAACGTCGCACGATTTCTATAGATTGTGATGAGTTAATAGTGTTAGTTAATTAGTTTAATAGGTTTCTTTTTTCTTTTCTTTTTTTTTTTTTTTTTTTTTTTTTTTTTTTAACACGCTTTTATAAGCTTCACCTGTATGTATGTATTGTATGCATGTTTGTATGTTTGTAATCGCTCTGGGAGCAAACAAAAATATTATATTGTAAAAAAAGACTTTCCCTACGTGGACGGCGTGGCATTGAGGTATAGCTCCGCGCTACGAACCTAAAGGTCTAGCGTTCGATCCCAGTCAGGGGAGATTTTTTAAAAATGATTTTTGTTTAATTCTAAATTATTTTAATTAATGATTTAAATGTATGTAAATATTATGGTGTGTCACTCACACGATTTCCTCTTACCCTACTTTAATACTAAGATAGATATTTTGTACTTTTTAGTTCACATTTATATAAAAGCGTGTTCTTTAATTTTTTAAAACTATAATATTATTTTTAACAGGAATTCAAGCAAAAATTATTTGTGATTACGGTTAATGGATTCTAGTTATTTGAAGTGCGCTAGAGTTTAAACTCCACATCGATTAAAATATAAATTTATAGGCATGTTATAGATTATTATCGCAAGGATATTTACATAAGTTTAGAACTTATAACTTTTTTTTTTTTTTTTTTTTTTACCAGTACAAGAAGTAGATTTTTTATACATTGGTGCGTCTATAGGCTCTAAGTGCTTAAAAATCGATTTAGTAACGTTAAATTTTAAATTGTTTAAAACATAATAAAGATGAATATTTGATATTCTGAGATTAATATTTATAACTCTTTTTACAGGGGCACACAAAAGAATTTGGATACATTACGGTTCATCAAACAGCATACAACTTGGGGGGGGGGGGGGATACTCAAATCCACTACAATGATTTTCACTTTTGTTTACATACCGGCTTATTTGAATTTATTTAAGCAATTGTTAATTATTAGTTATTCAGAAAGTCGAGGGTAATCGCTCCAGGATTTTGATATATTTATCTTTTCATTATCTGTTCGGAGTTGCATATTTCAATAGGATTATGAGACAGGAGGAAAAGAAAACTATAGTTTTTATATTAATTTTCTACAGATTTCAACATAATTACGTTCAATCATTTACAGTATAAAAAATAATTAATTGATTTTTTTTAAATTAAATTTGATATTAATGACTTTAAATTATTTAAATTATTAAATGTGATATTAGTGCATGCATCTTTATCTAATGTACATTTAAAATGGTGTTGGGGGCAATTTTCATGCAGAGCAGTTTTATCATATATATCTACTTTTCCGTATCTAGAGGTACAGGGATTACAAATTCATAATAATTCCATCTTTTTTCTTTAACTGCGTTTATAAGATTAAATATATATTAAAATTTATTGTCTTAGGCTCATATGAATCATAAGTTTTGTTTCCTCGGAAGAGAGATATGCGAAAAAGCCCCACGGGAAAAATTACCCCTGAAAACAAAAAATTCTCCGCAGAAAAAGTTCATATATCATTGGATAAATGCTTTTATAGCATATTTTTACTAACTCGCTTTCTTCTTTGTTTGTTCAGTACAAATTTTTCAATTGGTTTTTAACTTACTTCCCGACAAGCTATACACCTGAAACTTTTAGAATAGCTCAGAACACGATGACTTTTTTTTTTTTAAATACTTTTAGCCAATTGTTTCGGGACCCTGCTGCTTTCCGTAGCGTTTATATTATTCAACAATCATATAATAACTTCCCGACTAGATTGACTGACATTTGAAACTTTTAGAATAGCTCAGAACACGATGACAATGCAGCTTTTTAATACTTTTAGCCAATTAATTCGGGTCCTCGCTGCCTTCATTAGCCTTTATATGATTCAAAAATCATATAAATTCTCGACTAGCAAGACATTTGAAACTTTTAGAATAGCTCACAACACGATGTTTTAAGTTTTCAAAGTTGAATTTTTATAATTAATTAGGTTTATATCAGGAGACGAAAAAAAAAAAAAAAAAAAAATCACCCCTGGAAAAAAAAAAAAACATCCTTAAATGAAATATTAAGGTATTAAGATTTCCATTATGGTATTACAGGTCAATCGAAAATAAAATTTACGAAATAGTTATTCGAAAATAACTGTTTTGAATTGAACATTTTTAATGATAGAATTAATAATTCATTATTATACCTTTAATACACTGAGATAAAAAAATATATATATATACCACCTTCCTCTAGAATGAATAAGTGGTCATTTTCTAAATCCCTTAACTTGAAATATAGTTTTCCGAGCTATGCGCATAAGGGATCCCGGAAAAAAGGCACCGAAAAAAGGACACCGGAAAAAAGGGCACTTTTTCAATTCGAAAATCGCAAAATAATAAATATCAAATAATGATATTTAAAAAATGGCTTTCAAATTACATATTTAGAAATTTCAGTTGATTTGGTACAACATTCTATTATAGCCGCTACTGAACGAAATCGTACATTAGTGCTCAAGTGCTCCCCTGAAGAATTTTTTTAACCTTTCTGAGCTTCTCCTATATAACAAAATTTTTCATTCTTATTAGTCTATGTGGTTTCAGTAATCTTGTATCTGTTGCTTGGCTTTTACTACGTTTAATAGATCATTATTATTATATATATATATAGTATGTAAAACTCTGCTGTTTGAGTTCGAGTGCATGCTTCTACAGTGTTTAAAAATATAAAACTTGGCATGTGCAATGTTCCTTAGATAAAACTATGCTGATTCAATTTGAATACATATCGAACGACAGGTAGCGCTACTATTCTGTATTATTTTTCGTTTACGTGAAAGCTATATCTGAGCTTCTATGCTATGCACCAAACCCCCGTGTGCTATATATTATTAAAAACATATTCTTATTAAATTTGGCGAATATAGGCTGTCATGTAAAACTGGCATTACATTCTGTGGTTTCCCAGATGACTGTATCTCAAGAACTATTGGTGAAAATTGTACAGAATAACATATGTAAATGGTGATTATGAGAAGATAAACTGATTAAATTTTTGTTCATGTTAATCGGTAGGTGACGTTGTTATGTGAAATGATGTAGAAGGAAGTATTGGATTCGTGAATTTTTCAACTCCTATTTTCAACGAATTTGCATGTTTTTAGATGCCCTAAGCATGATTCACCCATTCTTAGAAAATGGCTGCCTGTGTTTATGTTTATGATGTGTTGGTAAAACTTTGTATCTCACAAACCATTAGACAGAATCTTAATAAGATTAGTGTTTGGTTAGACCTTGATTTTATTTGATGAAGATTAGCTTTTGGAATATATCATCCAATAGTGGCGCTGCTATGCTGTGATTCGACCCATTTAATTGAAGATTAGAACTCAGTTTCTGTAATGTATAACAGCATCCAACTTAGTATATGAGATAGACATTATGTGACACTGTGCTGCTTCATCTTGGGTGCAAATCAGCCGACACATTGCGCTGCTGAGCTGTGATTTAATTTCGTCAATGAGAAGGCCATACCTCTTCTTCTATGACATATAAATGCACCAAAATTTATATGTTGTATGGATAATGTGTGAAACCATGCTGATTCCATTTAGATGCATATCGGATAAAAGGTGGCGTTGCTATGCTGTATAATTATTATAATTATTATTTTTTTTTTTCATTTACGGTTGTGGTTGTGTGGTTAAAGCCGATTGATTACGCTAGGGTCCTAGGCCTGTGGGTTAAAGGCCCTTCGTTGGGGGTTTTCGTAAGGGGTATTAGTCCTTATTTACGTGTAATTCGGATAAAAACATGGAAAACTACGAACGACTAGGTCGACGAGCGCTACCTGTGATCGAACCTGGCACTTTCCGTATATCAGCTTTCAGTGAAGAACCGCTCTGCCACTGGTGGGGCTTTTCATTTACGGAAAGGCTATATCTAAGCTTCTTGGTTATATAAATACAATAAACTCGTTATATATTTTATTTATTAATTTGTTTTATCTTATTTATTTATTTATTTTTATAACAGAGTCTGAAAAAACATTGTTTACACGGAAATTTTCTATTTCTATATTTATTATCTGAATGCTTACCTAAAAAATTATTAACAAACGATTTATAAAACGATCGAATTATAAACAAATGATTTACTTATTGCATGTATGTCTTGGCATTCTCAGAAACGACTCTGATAAAAGTTTAGGATTAGGATTAGTATTTTGGGTGACGCTAATTCTAATTCATCCCGGGCCGAATTCCATTTTTCTATACTCGAATGGGCGAGGACTAATTTTCTTTTGTGAAAAGTCATATACAACAATTAATCTTAAAAGAGAGGATTTTTCAATTATCGTAATAATACTTAATTTAAGACGGCATTAAAATGACAGTTACTACAGAAATGTCACTTCATTTTCTCACAGACTTTATGTACGGTCGTGTAGATGGATAAATATATTCTTTACTCAATGCGACAAACATTTTATTATTATTATTATTTAAAACTTCAGTTTTGTCCCATCGTTGTATCTCAAAGTAAAAGTTTGAAATCCATTAGTCGAGAGGTTTCAGTGTATTGAATAAAATTGATTTTTATTCTCTTATAGTAACTTGATTAAATATTTAATCTCATTTCACAATTTCACTTCAATCAGATACGAGGACGTAGATTCAGATGTGAAATAAAAATTCTAACTGGAGTTGGAGGCCCATGGCTCCCAGGCCTTTTTCTATGAGGATGTTGTTGGTTGTGCATATATTGTCATCGGAATTATTCATTTAAAAGCCAATTTCAGCTCGATCGGATATTAGGAAGTCAGTTAAAATTTGCTTGCATTGATTTGATTTTACACTGACAAACACAAACGAAGTAAAATAAAAGCATGCTAAAACATGAATTTCTTTGCATAGGAATTTTTATTTCTCTGCGGATAAAAGCCCTTTGAAAAATTATTTGCGAAAGAGGAATTTTATTTATTTATGCCCTCTTCTAATTAAGCTTGAGGAATGAAAGATTAATGGAGGAAGAAGGGAAAAATACTTCATCTAGTTTAGACATGAATATTCAAAATTGCTTTTTCTTAGGTATAATAACAAATATAAATGGTTCATTTATTTTTTAATGCAGTGCTTCTCCCCTCGTATAATGTTAAGTAAAGTGTAAAAATATAAGTATGAAGCCGTAACATTCTCTGTGTGGAAATTTTACACCTTTTAGAATCTTAGAATATAATAACATATTTATGTTTTCTGATAACAAAATACTTTTTTAAAAGAAATCATTCATTTCCCCCCCCCCCTGCGGAGCCCACCAGAGGCCGAGCAGTTCTTCGCTCAAAGCTAGTAGACGGGAGGTGCCGGGTTTGATCGCAGGTCGCGCTGGTCGGCCTAGCCGTTTGGAGTTTTGCGTGGTTGCCTCCGAAACTTGCGTAAATATGGGCTAGGAACCTTTGAAGTTTCCCGACGGAGGGCACTTTCCCTCAGGCCTAGGACACAAGTGCAGTCAATCGGCTTTAATTCCCCCCACCCCCCACAAACACAACCTCTGCCCGGATACAATATGTAGATATATTCAAAAACATATGTACCAGTGCATTGCGTCTTCCTAAAAGTTTTATAGAAGATACTTGAAAGAGAATAAAAAACATCAAATACAGATTTTATTTTATTTTATTTATTTATTTATTTATTTTTCATTCTGTACCCAAACCCCCACACAAAAAGGATAGAACATATACGTAGTCCAGAAATGTGACGGCAGCGGAATGAAACTATTAGATAACTTTTTCTTCTTTTAACACTTCGAAATAAACCGAAAAACTCGCAAAAGTTATCCGAAAATTCGCAGAAGTTCTTCGAAAATACATATATATATATATATATATATATATATATATATATATATATATATATATATATCACAAACTCGTAAAAATGTATATAAATTTTTTATGTTTCAAGTATTAACATTTCGAAAAATACGAGATAACAGGCAAAAGTTACTCGCATTGCCTTTGGTTACTCGGTATGTTAGTATTTAAACAGCTTTATTTACTCGAAAGGGAAGGTAGGACACCACATACACGCAATATAATATATATATATATATATATATATATATATATATATATATATATATATACACTTATCATTTCTACTGATTAAACTGCGTAAAAAAATAAATGAATAAATAAATTCAATCGTCTACCAACTAGGTTATCGTGGAAACCATTAGGTAGATTTTTGCCGTGTACCAAAATAAGATATTAAATCTTTTTTATGTTTAAAGAAATAACGTATTGAAACAAACGCTGTTAAATGTTACTCGCATTGCCTCTGGTTACTCAGTGTGTTGGTGTTTAAACTGCTTTGGTTACTCGTTGTACACCTTGAGTTGGACACCTCTCACACTCACAAAATGTATGTATACTTATGATTTCTACTTATGAAATATCAAAGAAGAAATTTAAAATAAATAAGTAAATTTAAAATAGCCTATTAACTGAGTTTTCGTGGACACTATTAAGTAGAATTTAGTTGTGTACTTAAATAAAAAAAAAGCATATATATATATATATATTTATGTTTCAAGAAATAACATTTCAGAAGAAACGAAGTAACTGGCAAGTTCCTCGCATTGCATTTGGTTACTCGGTGTGTTGGTGTTTAAACTGCTTTAGTTCCTCGAAAGGGAGGGTAGGAGACAACACACACACACACACAATAAAAAAAAAAGTATATATTCTTATCATTTCTACTTATAAAATAGTTTAACAAAATAAATAAATTCAGAAAAGTCCCGTTTATCCGAGAGAGTGGGAAATAGACGACATCAAAAAAAGGCAGGATCGAGAAGTTTTTTGCTCAAGAAGAAACAGAAACAAATAATTATTAAAAAATAAAATAAAATAAAATAAAAAAATAAAAAATCAAATGTATATCGTGTTTGTGTTTTTATTTATTTATTTATTTATTTTTAATTTTGTAGACTATAGTATAGCACTGTTTAACTTAGTGTGCCTTGGCTTGATCATAACTCCCCTTTTTTGCTTAAAATTTTTACATTCTTCAGTAAACAAAAAACAAATATTTTTACTGTAAATGGGAATATTTTTATTGCTTGTATGTTTAATATACAATATAACCAAGTTTTTTATTTAGAATATTTTTTTTTTTTTTTTTATCTCATTTTCCATAATTTCCATACATTTTGAGGTTTATTCGCTCCAAGCTATTGAATTCCGCGGGTTAAATGTAAATAAATTCAATAATTTACCTACCGGGTTTTCGTGGATACCCTTAGGTAGATTTTTGTCATGTACTTTAATATGATCTAAAAAAAATTTCTGTTTCAAAAAACATTTCCAAACAAACTAGTAACTGAGAAAAGTTACTCACATTGCATTTGGTTACTCGGTGCGTTAGTGTTTAAACTGCTATAGTTACTCGAAAGGGAAAGTAGGACACCACACACACACACACACACACAAATATATATATACTTATCATTTCTACTCATTACATTGCGTAAAAAATGAATACATGAATAAAGTCAATAGTTCACCAACTAAGTTGCCATGAAAACCATTATATAGATTTTTGTCATGTACGAAAATAAGACATATATACTTTTTTTTTTTTTTTTTTTTTTTTTTTAAGAAATAATGTTTTGAAACAAACTCTGGTAAAAGTTACTCACACTGCATCTGGTTACTCAGTGTGTTGGTGTTTAAACTGCTTTAGTTACTCTAAAGGGAGGGTTGGACACTGCTTCTACTCTCTCTTACACATGGATTGCTGTAGCCCAGTTGGTAGAGCGTCGGGCTCGTAATTGAAAGATTGTGGGTTCGATACTCGAGCCGGCCAAAGACCGTCGTGTATATTAATGGTGGCTGGTGCATATAAGATCTGTCTTATCCGTAATATCCTCCATGTTCCCATCAAAATTATACCTCTAGGGGTCACCAAAGCGGAAGATCCGTCCTTTCCGTGGAAGATCAAAATTGCGATGACATGTAACCGGATGATCTCTAAGGGTGAGTCTCAGACCTTCGCCAATCGTCCATTGCGTAGAACTGTTGCGACGCGGAACCCAAAGAATCATTCAATTAGTCTATTTCACACACACCTCACCTATATATACATATCATTTCTAATTATAAAATTGCTTACAAAAGAAATTTAAAATAAATAAGTAAATTTAAAATTGTGTATCAATTGGGTTTTTCGTGGACACTATTAAGTACAACTTGGTCGTGTACTTTAATAAAAATCATATTTTTTTTTTTTTTTTTTTTTTTTTTTTTTTGTTTCAAGAAATAACATTTCGGAAGAAACGAAGTAATTGGCAAGTTCCTCGCATTGCATTTGGTTACTCGGTGTGTTGGTGTTTAAACTGCTTTAGTTACTCGAAAGGGAGGGTAGGACACAACACATGCGCACACACGCAATCAAAAAAGAAAAAATCTGGTGTGAAACAACCACACGACTTCCATTACCCGCTATTACATGTATTATATGCATTTTTGAGAGAGAATGTGATCAGAAAACATAAAAGTGACCAAAAAAGAAAATCGTTAGAGCCGTTTTTGAGATACCAACTTTCACAAAAAATCAATTATTGAGCAGAAAACAATAAGTACATACAAAAGCATATTTAAAAGTGAGTTAAAATGGCGAGTTTGAAAAAAATCCGTACAACCGTTTTTAAAGGAACGCCCTTGGGAGGCCTGAAATTGAGCTATTTATACAGGACGCCTATCAATTTTCTTGAACTAACCAACTATATCATTCGAAAGGACATCTAATAGAGTGTTTATATAGCAAGTTTGAAAAAAATCGTTAGAGCCGTTTTTGAGATACGGACTTACGGTCCCACTTCCGGTTTCCGATGTCCCATTTCCGGTTAAACTCAATTATTGACAGGAAAACAATAATTACATACAAAAGCATATTTAAAATTGAGTTAAAATGGCGAGTTTGAAAAAAATCCGTACAACCGTTTTTAAAGGAACGCCCTTGGGAGGCCTGAAATTGAGCTATTTATACAGGACGCCTATCAATTTTCTTGAACTAACCAACTATATCATTCGAAAGGACATCTAATAGAGTGTTTATATAGCAAGTTTGAAGAAAATCGTTAGAGCCGTTTTTGAGATACGGACTTACGGTCCAACTTCCGGTTTCCGATGTCCCACTTCCGGTTTTTCAATTTTCACCAAAATTTGGAAATTTCATCTGTAGGCCAGACGTATTTCAATTCTAAAGTTTCGTAGCTCTATCTTTATTAGTTTATGAGCTATAATAGCCAGAAGATTCTCCACATACATACATACACACACACACACACACACATACATACACACTGACCAATTGCCAAAAACCACTTTTTTGGACTCAGGGGACCTTAAAACGTGTAAATCAGGTGAAATCTCGATATCGAATTTTTGGACCGAATACAATACTTCCATTACCTACGGTAGTAGGGTAATGGAAGTAAAAAGTACACATTCTTATCATTTCTATTTATAAAATAGTTTAACAAAGTAAATAAATTAAGAGAAGTCCTGTTTATCCGAGAGAGTAGAAAAAAGGCGCGATCAAAAAAGGGCAGGATCGAGAAATTTTTTGCTCAAGAAGAAACGGAAACAAATAATTATATATATATATATATATATATATAAAAAGGATAAAAAATCAAATGCATATCGTGTTTGTGCTTTTATTTATTTATTTATTTTTATTTTTGAACAATATAGTACAGCACTCTTTAACTCAATGTTCCTTGGCTTGATCATAACTCCCCTTTTTTGCTTAAAATTTTTACATTCTTCAATAAACAAAAAACAAATATTTTTACTGTACATGAGAATATTTTTATTACTTGTATGTTTATTATACTATATCACCAAACTTTTTATTTAGAATATATTTTTTTATTATCTCATTATATTATATTTTGTTTGTACAGATAATAAGAACGGTAAAAGAAAAGCTGATTCCTATATTTTGTTAATACAATGCATAAGCCAAAATAAGTTGATTTATTAGTTTAACCGTGCCTTTAAGACAGCTCAGTAGTAAGTGTTGTCATAATTAATCTAGGATAAAACCTAAGTTCAATAGCATATGTTAGCGACCATCATAATTAAAGATTTAATAGGTTATTCACAATGTTAATGTTTGTTCTAAAAGTTACTCTAAAAGACGGTAGCTGGTATTTAATGTGTGTGTCATCTATAGAATATATACGAGCAGAAAAATAAAGCCTGCACTTTGTCTTTTCTTTGTTTATATTTGCAATTAATTATTATTATATAGTTAAAATTAAAAACTACTGAAAGTTTAAAATTAAAAATTGTTTCACGTGTACACATATTATAAAAACGTATAAAATCACTTTTAAAAACACGTATATAAAAATATCTTTATTAAAATCAGACACAAAGCTTTTCGCTATTATTAAAATAGCATCTTCAGGTGTTGTTAATTAACACAGTAGACAGCATTATGCACTGGAGAAGTTCATTATAGTTATAGTTAAAAAAAAAAAAAAGTATTGTAAACATCACGAGTCCTTTTAGAACACACAGAAAAATTTCAGCATACCGAATTAGACTTATATATACATATATATATATATACAGAGCCGCCATCCTAATCCGGCAAATTGTTAGTACCGCCCATTTTTCTACACCACCTAATTTTTAAAGTATTTTTCTTCAAATATATTTGCGATCAATTAAGAAGAAAAAAACTCTATAAAATCATTGGTGTAGAAAAAGGGGCGGTACAAACAATTTGCCGGATTAGATTGGCAGCTCTGTATATATATATACATATACATATATATATATATATATATTTAACAATAACTGTAATGAACTTCTCCAGTATATAATGCTGTTTACTCTGTTAATTAACAACACCTGAAGATGCTATTTTAATAATAGCGAAAAGCTTTGTGTATGATTTAAATAAAAATATTTTTATGTACGTGTTTTTAGAAGTGATTTTATACGTTTTTATATTATTATGTACCTTTGTAAGATTTATCTGTATCAAAAACCATTGAGAATGAAAATAGTATTTTATTTTATTTTTCTTCAGACAATAAGAACGGTGAAAGATAAGCTGATTTTTATATTTTGTGAATAAGTTGCATAAATTATTTGTTTAACCATGTCTTTAAGACAGCTCAGATATAAAATGTTCTCATAATAAATCTCGGATAAAAGATAAAATCTAAGTTCAATAGCATATGTTAGCTACCAATATAATTAAAGATAGAATAGTTTACTCACAATGCTAGTGTTTATTCTAAAAGTTACTCTAAAAGACGGTAGCTGGTATTTAATGTGTGTGTTACTTATAGTATATATACGAATAGAAGAATAAAGACTGTACTTTGTCTTTTTTTAATTTATATTTGTAATTAATTATTATTATATACCCTTGTAAGATTTCTCTGTATCAAAACCCGTTGAGTTATTTTAAAATAATTGGAAATATTATATTATATTATGTTTCTACAGACAATAAGAATGGTGAAAGAAAAGCTGATTCTTATTTTCTGTAAATATGTTGCATATATTATTAGTTTAATCACGCCTTTAAGACAGCTGAGTAATAAAAATGTTCTCATAATTAAACTAGGATAAAAACTGAATTCAATAGCATATGTTAGCTACCAATATAATTAAAGATAGAATAGGTTACTCACAATGATAGTGTTTATTCTAAAAGTTACTCTAAAAGACGGTAGCTGGTATTTAATGTGTGTGTCGTTTATAGAATATATACGAATAGAAGAATAAATCCTGTATTTTGCCATTTCTTTATTTATACCTGTAATTTATTATTATTATGTATCTTTGTAAGATTTCTCCGTATCAAAAACACTTGAGTTACTTTAAAATAATTGGAAATATTGTATTATACCTTGTTTGTACAGAGAATAAGAACGGTAAAAAAAAAAAAAAAAAAAAAAAAAAAAAAAGCTGTTTTTATATTTTGTGAATAAGTTGCATAAATTATTAGTTTAACCATGTCTTTAAGACAGGTCAGTTATAAAATGTTGTCAAAATAAATCTAGGATAAAACCTAAGTTCAATAGCATATGTTCATTTTTTTAATTAACTTAAGTATGAAATTTAGGTGTCCACACTTCATTTTAATTCATTTCAGTCATTTTAAAAAGTACGTGTCCCAGTTTTACGGTCAAAAAATGAGATTAAAAATAATATTAAAAAATAAGAACAAAAATAAAAATTTACAGATTGAAATTAATAGTCCTCCGTGCTAAACTAAATTCTTCCTTTGACAGAATTCTTAATTTATTTTATTTTTTAATTAATTTATTTTTATTTTCTCTCCCGGTACCATTTAAAAGGTTTGGGGAATACACTGTAAGCAATCACTAATATGATTAATCAATGCTGTAAAATACCTTTTGTAAATATTAATTTACCATTTATTCATAACTTTAATCATAACCTCTCTATTTTATCATTATTATTATTATTTATTACTTACGTTATAGGTGTTTACTTCTAAATATTTAAAAGATTATAATTTAAAAGGAAGTATTCAAGAAATAAGTTCATTCAGTTATTCCCCCCACTCCCCCCCCCCCCGAAAAAAAAGGTGATTTTTTTTAATACATATTTTTTTTATTTATATCTTACATCAATATCGTTACATGATCTCTTTTGTTAGTGAATTTAGTTTGACATGTCTTTTCATTGACGAAAGACTTATAAAATAAATTTAAATATAGTTTTTCAGATACATATGTGAAATATGAGATTTATTGTGTTTTAATTTAATTATTTTATAATTTATTTATTAAAAAAATATCTCATTTATGTAATCATCAAATATATTTTTAAATTTAGATTGTTATTATTATTATTATTTTATTTTTTAATTGAAATCTAAAATGTTTAAATTTTCCTTAGATGTAGAAGAGAATTTTATTACTAAAAACATACTCTAAGTTGTCAGATACAAGTTTAGAAATATATTATCATTATTAGAAATATAAATTTTAGTAAGGGAGGTTTCTGATGTTTTAAAAATAAAACCTAAATAAAACCATTTTTGATTGAGGTATAACGTCTAACGGAGGTATTTTCTGAATATCATGGAAAAACTTATTATCATCGATGTATTTATCCGAATCCTTGGGAAATCTCTATAAAACCTAAAAAAGTGCAGGTTTTCAAAGGTTCAAAAACTAAAACTAAAAAAATACGTTTTTGGTTGCAGGTATAGTGGTGGTATTATTTAAATACAATAGGAAAACTTATTATCATCGATGTATTTATTTGAAACCTTTGGAAGCCTCTACAAGACCTAAAACAGTGCAGGTTTTAAAAGGTTTTAAAATTAAAACCTTTAAAAAACATTTTTGATTGTAGGTATAGTGGAGGTGTTATCTAAATACCATAGGAAAACTTACTATTCTCGATGTATTTATATGAAACCTTGGGAAACATCTATAAGACCTAAAACAGTGCAGGTTTTAAAAAGTTTTAAAAATAAAACGTTTAAAAAACGTTTTTGACTGTAGATATTATCCAAATGCCATAGGGAAACTTATTATCACCGATGTATTTATCCGAAACCTTTGGAAACCTCTAGAAAACATAAAACCACGTAGGTTTTCAGGAGGTTTTAAGAATAAAACCTAAAGAAAACTTAGATAAGGTTTCTTTTCAGGAAGTATTTTTTAGCGAAACTTCAAAGAAACCTTTTAAATACCTGAAAACCTAGATAAAACCATAAAAAAAGTTTTAGAAAACCTTAAATTTCAGTAAGGGTTAGTTCTTTTTTTTTTTTTTCTAGTCTTGCCAGTTTGTTGATTCATTACCCTCAAGCATAATTTACAACTTTTTTACTGAAATTTCACAAGATTTTTTATTTATTTGTTTGTTTGCTTGATTGTTCGTTTGTTTTTATTTTTATTTATTTATTTTTATTATTATTATTATTATTATTTTTTTTACCATTTTCTGAATACTAATTTATAACAATAGTTTACAACTCAGTAACGAAGAAATTTAACTTTTTAAGGGGGAAAAATGTTTTAATAGGAGGTAAATGCAACACATCTTCTAATTAATTAATTAATTTTTTTACATAATTTCATCATCCCGCCCAACCATCCAGCCAAACCACACACCCCATCGTCTGTAATCAAACATCTGCCCACCCAACCTCCATCATTTTTATTGTCTTTATTTTTATTTTTATTTTTTGGTAACATACACAAAAGTGTACTTTTTTATGTTACTGACGGAGAACTGATTATGGATACAAAATAGAATATATGAAGTTTTTAGGAAAACCATTTTAGCAGTGACAGTGATCAATTTATTAATATTCTAATTTTTATGCTTTGAAGAGCATAAATTAGTTCGAAATAAGTGGTTAATGATGATGTGTTCTATGCAACGAAATATTAATATATATATATTTACATATTTATATCGTTTTAAATATGATACTTGGTTATATCTACTGCAATGTTTGAAAAACCTTTCAATATATATATATATATATATATATATATAATATATGTATACTTCTTTTCATTTCTACGTATAAAATTGCGTAAAAAATGAAATAATAAATAAGTGAATAAATTCAATAGTCTATCAATTAGGCTTTCGCGGACACCATTAGGTAGATTTTAGTTGTGTAATAAAATAAAATAAATATATTTGTGTTTCAAGAAATACCATTTCAAAACAAACGAAGATACTGGCATAAGTTACTCAAATTGCATTTGGTTAGTCGATGCGTTCAAACAAAACTTTTCAGCGGAACAAAACTTTTCAACGGAGACCTTTTTCACCCTTGAGCATTAATGTACGATTTCATTCGCTAGTGCTATAATAGCAAATTACTCATAAAGATATTCTTAGTTATGTAATCAAAAATGCTAATAGTAATTCTTTCTTTCTTCATTATAATTAATTTATGTTATTTTAAAGATGGAGTAAACTGAAAGCACACTGTTTAGATGAAAGATTTGAATATTTACACCTATATTATTTAAATGCATCTTAAAAAAAAAAAAAAAAGAAAGAAAGAAAAAGAAAGAAGGAAAGAAAGAAAGAAAAAAGAAAAAAAATGGTCGAGATTTGACCACTGCGCAATACCAGTAAAAACTAATAAACAGCATTAGAAATTTTCTTTATTGTTTTTTTTTTTTTTTTTAAATCTTTTATTTTGAGTGTGAATAAAGTTTTTTTTTTTTATAATTTAGATGCTTTTGACGTTTAAAAAATATTTATTTAAATAAGTTAAATATATTTAAATGATTATCAGTTATCCAGTTTTTCTTTAATAAATTTTTATATTATTTCTTGACATAATATTTTTATTACCGCAATATAAAACCTTTTTTTCTAATAATCTGCCCGTATATGTTAAAATTTACAAAGTTTAAAAATTTCTTGATTTAGAGAAGAATTATGCTAATTGTATTCACGAAGGCCAAAGTTTTGTGTAACTGCCAAAAAGCAACTAGAAAGTACAAAATATTGAGGAAACCTCTAACATAGCAACCCTGAAAGCTTGAGAAACCTAAACACACTAGGGTTGCCGCGTTTGTACGCGACCGCTTTAGCGAGTAACCGCCGGGAAAGAGTCTGGGTTTGAGGCTGCATTTTTACACACCGTCAGATGGCGCTAAATACACACACGGCTTATATATACACACGGTGTGTGTTGATGATTGCCGAATAACGCATCTCCGAGTAACTTCAAGAAAAGTGGTGCAGAGCATAGAAAAAACCTTAAAAAACGTCGTGACATGCTTAAACAAACCGAGTAACCAGCAAAAGTTACTCGCATTGTATTTGGTTACTCGGTGTGTTGGTGTTTAAACTGCTTTAGTTACTCGAAAGGGAGGGTAAGACAACGCACACACACACACACAAAAGAAAAATATCTGTGACACATTTATAGTATTCAGGGCTCGACTTAGACTACCTGCAGCCCCTGGGCAAGCCTATTCTGGAGGGCCCCCTTGCAGTGACATAAGAGGTCTTTAGGTTGCAGAATTTCTGTATTCGCCTGTAGGGGGGCGCCTTCCAGAAGGGGGCCCAGGGCATTTGCCCCGTATGCCCTGCCGTAAGTCAGGGCCTGATAGTATTTATAAATAATATCTCGGAAGAAACATGTGTATATTGCATAACTGGTCCTCATGTACAGCGTAATTATTTATGTATGTGCTGTACTTTTATTTTACCAAAAATTAAAGTATTGATTTATCAGGTCATGATATTAAAATATAAATTTATTATTTTTATGTTAACAATATTGATAAGGTATTTTTTAAAAATTTCGTAAGGAATATAATGGGAATATTTGATTTTCTTATTTTTAAGTTTTAAAATAAAATTTTTGTTTGTAATAATTTGCGATAAAAATTTCAAAACTAGGTTGAAGAGAAAGAAAAAGTCTTTCAAATGTGTTTCTTTCTTTCTTTTTGTTTTTTAATTATCACTATAAATAATTATTTGTAACCAACAAGTGATGAAAGAAAATAGAAAGTATGTATATATATATATATATATATATAGTTTATCATTACTGTGATCAAGCATAAGAGAAGAAGGTTTGAGTTAACCAATAAACAGTTACATATAGAAGTATTGCCTTTTAAGAGGCAGAAGATATTGAAAATGTTAATGATTTGTGTCTGCTATATTGATTGATGAGTTATGTGTAACAAATATAAACAAACTGTAACAGTAAAATATAATAATAATAATTACTAGAAGAAGAATAAGGAGCAGAGTCCACCACAGATAAGTGGAGACTGTTAAACCAGTTTGAGGGGGGCTTAACCTTTAACAAAATCTCTGAAAGACTTTATTGTAGTTAAAATGAAGATAACAATTTCTATAAATAAATAAATAAATAAAATAAACACCAAGTTTGTGTGTGTGTAGCTTTTGTATATTATTATTATATTGATAAACTTATTATTATTTTTTTTTTTAAGCCCGTAAGATTAATGTATAACAAAAATAAATCCTTAAAAGGATTATAAATTGACTTTACATCTTGCAATAAACAATTATATTAATGCATTTCTGTAGTTTAATTAAAAAAAATTTCACTTCTTTACTAACAATATATTTTCAAATAATTAATTGATAATAAATTGTCTTTATGTAATATATATATTTTTATAATTCTGTAAAATGTTAACATTAACATATAAATAAATCTCATTTAAACTATTTTTAGCACTTTAAATGAATAGGTATTGGGCACTGATATATATAGTTAGAAATTAGAGGGTTAAAAAAATTAAAAAAGTATCAATTAATTATTGTGCTGAAGTGGTTCTCTCTGATTAGTCAAGTTTAACTTATTTCAAACTGAAGGAAACAAGCAGATCCCATCACGAAAATGCGACTGACTTAATGAAAATCGCACTTTTAAAACAATGACATATCCCCCGTACATTATGATTCGAAAATGCATAATTTTTCGGTGAATCTAGCAAATTTTCAAGTTCAAGGGATCATTTAACCTGAAATAAAACTTTGTCATTAAAAAATTGAAACCTGACAGACTACTTTGGGGGTATTTCTGACTCTTCCATAATCAGCACTTCAAGATGATAATGCACCTTATTATATGGCGCTTGTAATACATTTTTTTGATTCAGGTTGTTAAAATTACTTATCCATTCTTATGAGCTTCTATAATTTTGTTAATTATCATAAACGTTTTTTACTTAAAATTAAATCCCACATAGAATATCGCAGAATTTCTTCTTTATTAAACCGGAAACTTGTCCTAATCTCAATTCGCTCGAAAACGTTTAGTCTATAAAAGAGGGTTGGGATTAGAAATTTGTAATCTACAACTTTGAAAGAACTAGAAAAAATATATTTATGGCATTTGGCGCAGTGAAATTTCTGAGTTTCATGTTAAAAAACTATAAAATACTATGTCATCGCGCATTAAAGCAGTAATTCCATATAAAGGCGGAGATCGAGATATCCAATCCAGAATACATATTTTTATTAAATAATTGTTTAGATCTAACAAATAAATCGTTTTATTTCATACATTAAAATAGCACTTGTTCATTTCATATAATAAATCATGAAAGAATACAAAGTATATGTTCATTATATTGCGTTTAAAAAGAAAATTTTATGTAGATTTTTATTAAATGCTTCCTAGAGTGCAACAAAACGAATTATTAAATAAAAAATGTACATAGGTATCATGTTATGTCTTCCGTATTATACAAATATAACAATTTTACTTGTTGCAATGATTAGTTTTTAGTTAGTCAATTTTTCTGTAGTGCGGTTTTTTATTTTATTTTATTTATTTTTTTGGTTGCTTAGTGCACATTAAAGCATTTCGGTAGTTTAATTTAATAATTTTTCACAACTTTACTAAAAATATATTTTCAAATAATTAATTGATAATAAATTGTCTTGTATGTAATATATATATATTTATATAATTCTGTAAAACGTTAACATTAACATTTAAGTAAATCTTATTTATACTATTTTTAGCACTTTAAATGAGTTGGTATTGAGCATTGATATATAAAGTCAGATATTCCTGGAAAAGTGTAAGGAAAAATTGCTGGAATCATCGTTATAATTTTACTCATTTGAAAGGAAACAAGGATCCTAAAATTATTTCATAATTTAACGGGGTGCGTGCAAACCTAATCATTTTCCGTCATATATATATATATATATATATATATATACATATATATATATATATATACACTTAATTTTGCGTTCTATGAAGTCGCTTCTAATGAATTCTTAAGTAATGTTTAAACAAAATTCCTCGTCACATTCATAACATTTATAATCCATTTTAAGAAAGAAAGAAAGAAAGAAAAAATGCATTCTTCAAATAAATATACTATAATCCTATACACGAAACCAAACGTACACGTGTTCCGCATTTATACCTCAATCGTTTCCATTCAAAGCCAACGCAGTGAGCGGGCCACAAAGTAGACTACAGAGGGTTGGTTTTCAATCTAAAACAAGCGACACTATCGTCCAATCGTGTTCAACCGCGGTAATTTCCCATCCTGGATTTGAGCCGCCTCTGATATTGCTCCTATATACACGAGCTGGCGCATGAGGCATTTTGTTGCCTTAGGGTTGCCACATGCACCCAGGGAGTTTCATTGATAAATAAACGGCAGTCATTACTTTTATCGTCTTGTTTTACTTTAGAGTACTTCTTTTATTATATTTCATAGTTTTAGCTATATAAAGTACGATATGAGATTTGTTTGATGATAAAATGCAATAATCACTCAAGGAAAAAACATAAAACGTTCAGATTTCCATAAGATAATTTAAGAAGAGTAATACAACATTACTTTTATTTTTCTTTATATTTCTAACGTGTTTATGTGAAAATACAGGAAAATATGTTCTTTTAATCATATTTATTTGAATATTGATAAATCGATTTAAGAAGAACTTCTATGCGTATTTGATTTTTGGCGACATTTTGTCAACGAAACAGAAAAAGTCCTAATAACAGATCTATAATACATCAGTCCTATTTCTAATATATCCACAGGATATCCTGATAATGTAATGTGATAAACATATCTTGTTAGAAATATTGTTGCTTATTGCTTTTGTTGACCGATGGTAGCTTCAGATCAAGATTTCTTAAAATTACAAGAAAGCAATAAGGATGCCAAACGGGAATGCTGTCATATTCTGAGGCAAAAAAAATGGTGGCGATGCGTCGGCCTATATATTTTATTTTAGGGGCTCTAGCCTCTGAACACAATACACCTACCTGTCTGAAGCCAAACAACTTACCACTGTCCCAAGTTTTCTCACTCTCTGTTTCTGTTTATTGATTTTCATTGAAAGAGTTCAAATTTCAAGGGTCACATCTTGCCTCACACTCATACAGCACACTAGGTTTCAGAGACATCTCAAGTACATCTTATCTTCATCACATCTCATTCCGTCTTAAAAAAAAACATCGCTGAGATATCACGGTTGATTGTCTGTGAGATGTACTGTTTGAGACATTTGAGAGCGCCAATTGCTGATCCCGCGCACGCGCAGAACGTTTTCTATGGCCTCGCAATCTCGATTTTGCTATTCTAATCAAATCATGTCTGGCGTCTATTTATATCGACGAGCAGTCAATGGATCCTGCAAGGATCCTTCTTGAAATTTCTGAAGTAAGTATTAATACATTTCTTTGTTTTGTGTTCTTTTTATACTATATTTTTATATTAGTAATATGAGCTGAAATACTATGCTTTTGTTCAGGGTCGTACTGGCATGACAAAGAGGGCGCTGGCAATTTGAATAAAAAGGGCGCCAACAACCTAGATACAAAGGGCGCCAGTTTACTACTAAACATTATTCAAGGTTATTATATGTAGTGGCCGAGAAGTTCTGCTCTCTAAATAGGTATAAGTAGTGTCGGTTTCGATCTCGGGTCTAAATGCTTGACCTAATCATACGAAGTTTTCCATAATTTTCTCCGAAACTTGTGTAAATATGGGAATAGGAGCTAAGACTCCTTAAAAAGACCTAATGGAAGACATTCCAAGGAGAACTGGGATCCAAGTGCAATCAATCTTTCACCAATACCATGGTGATTACAAAAAAATTTCTTCATACACGACAAGAGTTCTCAAAGGCTTTTAATATATTTCTTTTCCACCTTAGACAGCTTTCTTTTCTTTTTAACGCTTCACCAATGGAATATATCGTATTAAAAAATCACTACATAAAATTTCTGTTACATAAAAAACATAAACTTTCCTTTGTGAGAAGAGAACACTGTACACGATCTCTCTAGCTAACATCCCATTAAAAAAAATGCCATGTCCGCTTGAATTTGAATATGTTAAAATATGCGATCGAGCATGAAATTAAACACATTACTCCAGCTCTCACAGTTAAGTTTACAGTGATAAATTTTTTATATAACAAAACCCATAATTTTGAAATTGCGTCATAATTTTTTAGAGTAAAAACCATAAATAACGTTGTTTCGATGACTGTATCTATAGAAATTGTGGTTTAAAACATATTCAAAAAATGGACAATGAGCAAAGAAAGGCTTGTTGGAATTAATGCTGATTGACTGCACTAGTATCCTAGGTCTGAGGGAGAGTTTCCTCCATTGGAGTCTTTCTAAGGGTGAAATGCGTATTTAAGCAATTTTTGGAGAAAACCACGGAAAATTCGAAAGACTAGATCGACAAGCGCAACCTGGGATCGAACCTGGCACCTCACACCTACCAGCTTTGAGCGCAAAACCACTGGTAGGCCGCAAGGAAAGGGAGAATGAAGTCACAGAAAAATTAAGAAAAAAAAATTAAGCATTTTTCATGTAAGCTGTTTCACAAGCAACAAATATTGCTCGCAGATTATTGTAAACAACAGAATGTCATAAGAAATTATTAGAATGTGTTTTATATTATTTATTTCATTATAATAAAGAAATTATGATTCAGTGTTGTGAGTCTAACTTAAAAGAAAATAAATTAATAAGTTAAATGCATCAAAGAATTATATAATGGCATTTGTATGAAAGATAAACTTGATAATGATATGAGATATGGATATGACCATATTATAATTTAAAAAAATGAGAGAGGGAAAAGATAAATAAATAAAAAATAAACGAACACTGCACAAACTAAGCGCCCGATATGCCAGTAACGCAAGTTCAAGTAGGTCACGATCTAGAACAGCAAATTGTATCAGATCAGTTGCCCAAATTAAAAAAAAAAAAAAAAAGTGTTAACAAATGTACAGACAATTAACATATCTTATAAGCTGTAGAGTATAAGCGAAATACATACATTATTTTATTTTATTTCAAAGCATATGTCAAGTTTTTATTAAAGCTTCATAAAAAGTTAATGTAGGGAGCATATAATTCCAATCTACAGGACTACAAGTGTGAAATAAAAAAATTATCACAATTTTGGAAGAATTCAAATATATAATCTCTATCTCTCCACATTCCTGTACTTCAACAAATAATAATAAAATTATAAAAATAATAATGAATAATCATACCTTAGATTATTTTTCCCAAAATGAAAATTCTTGTATTTCACATGGCTTGGCTGATACCAATCAGATAATTCCACCTTCACTTTTTCACGTTACATTATATAGAATTAAAGATGTGCAGGTTTCACAGTGAATGTCCCTCCCCCATCTTCAGCTACTCGTTAAAAAAAATTTTGAAGCACGTGTTTTCCCAGTAGTAGAAAAAAGATTATTAGCATTTCTGTTCCGGATTTCTTTGAAATGTGTAAACGTGTGGGAACAAATAATATGTATCACCATAATAGTTGTTGAAAAAGACTTCATATGTAAATGTACTATAATTATAATCATTTAGGTGACAAAAAGGGGAACACATCAACTGCGCTCACATTAATCCCCCTATTGTTGAAAAAGCCTCAACTGTGCCCACATCGAAAATTACTGATAACGTTCATTGTCATCCTCTCAGCCCAAAGTCCCAAAGCGTATAATACTAATCTGTAGGTTAGATATGCTTTGTCTCAGCCCCAGCTGTACATCTAGAAGTAACTAAGAATAATTTCTAAAAAGGAAAGACTTTTTTATGTACTTGTTTTGTTTACTTTGAAGGATAAGGCGACGTACAGTTCGTTCAAAGATGGAATTTACATTCACGGAGAAAAAAAAAAATGATATAAAAGGCACTTTTTTTTATATTGTATTCAGTATTAATTTTCAGTTTATTTTTTATAAAGACGCTATATTTAAAAAAAAATTACATGCATCTTTATTAGAGATGTACCGTATGTGTTTCACTAAACATGCAAATCGCCCTGTTTAGTGGAACATGCAAGATACCCTGTTAACCCTTTAACGATCATTGGTTTCGCAGCGAAACCAAACATTTGGCATAATTTAAGAATTTTTATGCAGCAGTTTTTTTAACTTTTCCCCCTTGTTTTAATTAGGTTTTAAACTTTTGTTCCTTTTCTGGCTGTAGATATCAGCACTATTCCAAAATTTAACAAATAATGCTTCACTAGAAGCTAATTGCATAAGTGACTTGAAGTTTCTTTGTGTGCGCGAGTGCGAATTGTTGGTTTGATGATGCACTAATGTCTTGTTTTTTTCATTTAATGAAAAGCTGGACTATTATTTTCACCCGAAACAACTTTTACGAGTTTTTGTAGACGATAATGCTTACTTACAAAGTGTTTTATTTATTAAATTAAATATTATTTGAATTTAATAAGGTTAACTTATAGATGTTTCAAACCAAAAATTTCTCAAAAAGGAACAATTCGATTTTTTTTTTTTTTTTTTTTTTTTTATATATATATTTATAATCAGCTACGTGTCTAAAAGCCATTTTTAAAATTAGTTTAGTAATTTTTTAAATAAATTAAGTAGTGAACGTTAAAGGGTTAAGCATTCTATATTAATTTTTATTCTTGATAGGGTTTGAAGGGGATAGGGATACATGTTTTTTCATCCATTTTTAGAGAAAATTTAAGAATATGTGCACCTCACTAAGGCTAAAAGGCGTGCTGGTTAGTATTTCATGAGCATTTAATATTAGTTTGTAAGCAATTTTTGTCGTTTATAAGAACATTAAAAAGAGGGCTCCTTTTATGCCTGATCGGACGCATATGGTGTTAATTCTACATTATTGATCGGGGCGCAGTTTTTATTTATTGATTTTATTTCATTTATATAAATAATTTTAGTGGAGAAATAAATACATGTACCATCCGATAGATGTAAAAGGCGCCCTGTTTTGTATTATTTATTTATTTATTTTTTTTTTCAAAAGTAGTTTTTTAGTTCATTTTTAAAAGGAGGCTACATATAAAATTGTTGAAAACAGGGCGCCTTTTATGCCTAGCGGGGCGCATGTAATGTTATTACTAACGTTACGATATACTTTATTTTAAGCACTATTTTTTTTTTTTACATATTTGTAGTGTTTAAATTATATATGCGTACTCACAGAATATAAAAGGCGCCCTGTTTTGTGTTTATTTAAAAAATAGTTTTTCAGTTCATTTTTATAAGAGGCTACATATAAAACTGTTGAAAACAGGGCGCCTTTTATGCCTAGCGGGGCGCATATAGTGTTATCGCTAAAGTTACGATATATTTAATTGGGCACTTAAAATTTCTTTTGTATATTTGAAGTGTTTAAAATATATATGTAGGCCAAGTGCACCTCACTAAGGCTAAAAGGCGTCCCGTTTAAAACAGGACAGGGTGCCGTAAAAACAAGACACTTTTTTATCTAAAGGGGCGCATATGGTGTCATTTCGACTTTACTATATTATTTACAGGGCGCTTTTTTTTATTGTATTTAGTATTAGTTTTCAGCTTATTTTTATAAAGACGCTATATTTTTATTTATTTTTACATACATTTTGATTAGAGAGGCACACGTATGTGTTTCGCTAAACATGCAAGTCGCCCTGTTTTGTGGAACATGCAAGATACCCTGTTTTCTGTATTATTTGTTATTCTTGATATTGTCAGAACATGTTTTTTTTTTTTTTTTTTTTCTTTTTATCCATGTTTTGATAAAATTTAAGAATATGTGCAACTCACTAAGGCTAAAAGGCGTGTTTTTTAGTATTTCATGAGTATTTAATATTTGTTTGTAAGCAATTTTTGTTGTTTATAAAAACATTAAAAAGAGGGCTCCTTTCATGCCAGATCGGTCCCATATAGTGTTATTTCTACGCCACTGATAGGGGCACAGTTTTTATTTATTGATTTTATTTCATTTATATAAATAATTTTAGTGATGAAATAAATACATGTACCATCCCGTAAATGTAAAAGGCGCTCTGTTTTGTATTTTTTTCAAAATTTGTTTTTTAGTTCATTTTTATAAGGAGGCTACATATAAAATTCTTAAAAATTGCCTTTTATGCTTAGCGGGGCGCATATAGTGTTATCACTAAAGTTACGATATATTTTATTGGGCGATATGCCCAATTTGTTTTACATTTTTGTAGTGTTTAAAATATATGTACTCACTGAATAAAAAAGGCGTCATGTTTCGTATTTGTATTTAGTAATGGTTTTTAGTTGATTTTTATAATAACGCTACGTGTTTTAAAACTATAATTTGATTAATGGTGCTCACATATGTGTTCCACTGAACATGCAAGGCGCTTAATTTGTTGAAACATACAAGTTCGCTCTTTAGTGGAGAATGCAAGGCGCCCTCTTTAGTGAAACTTACAATACGCCTGTTACTTAGTCTTCTGTGTGCCTAGTGTAGTGGGGCGCACATGAACATATTCAAGAACTCGCATTCTTCCTTTATAATACGTACGTGTAGGCATTCAGATAAAGAAGTTTCAGGATTGCTTTTGAGAATAAATTCTACCGAAATATTTCCTTCAATTTTAAACAAAAACCATTATAATTTTACAGTGTTCTAGGGGGGAAAAAATCAATTTTTACATTAAAAAAAAAAAGTTCCTCGGTGAAGGGTGCACCGGGCATTTGCCTCGTTTCCCGGTGGGCCAGTACGAGCCTGCTTTTGTTCTTTTTTTTACAGATGGAAAATTAAAGATATATCCATTACTCTAACATAATAAATAGATTTTGTCATCAAAACTGTAGTATTTCATTTCAACATTTTGCCTTTTCATTCAGTTTTAGCTTTTTTGTGTTTTTGTGAATCTCGTCTCTGTTTTATGCTTTAATATCAGAATTATTATATAATTTCTTGGTACATGAGAATAATTTTATAAACATGATATCTATTACAAAAAATTGTGCAGTACATATCAATATTTTAAGAAATTAATATGGAACTGCGTTCTTTAATTCATATGAAAAAATATCAGAAATTTTATTAGTTGCAATAAATATTTAATATATTTGATTTTAATTTAAATTTTTAAGGGTTGAATTTAAATGCAAAAATATTTAAAAGTGTGTCAGAATTTGCTTCTTAGAAGCATTGCTCAGTGATTTAGTATTGCTCATTACTCCCCTTTTAATCACTTTTTCATTTTGCATATGGGATGACATCTAGCTCTTTTTCTTTTATTAAAATCGAAACAAAGTTTTACTGATTCTTAAATCACAAGTTAAGTATACGAACGGCCTTTGATTCATGTCTCTTAAATCACAAGTACGATTCTTGGTTCTTGAGTTTGAGTAATTTATCAGAGGACAAATGAAATGGAAAACGAAGTTGGGAATAAGCAAGTTAAGAAAAATAAATCAACAGTATTATTTATTTATTTTAAGAATTAAATTAGCTTTCGAAAAAGCTAAAATACTGCTTATGCATTTAGCTAAAATTCTAAAGAATTTTTTTTTGTGTGTGTTAAATTGTAATTATAATAAATTAATGAATTCTATATTTATTTACTTCCTAAATTTATGTTACAACTAATTAATATTTCGAGATAGAATTTATTCTCTACGAAAGTTATATTTATTTGAATTTAAATAATTACTTTTTTTTCCTTTTAATAAAAAAAAAAAAAAAAAAAAAATAGATGAACTCTAAAAGAATAATAATCATAAACATAGATGTAATATTGACTATTATATTTAAATTTTCGTAAATTTGTTAAAATAAATATGACTTTACTGCATTTTCAAACATTGCTTAATGCATGTTACATAATAGTTTTAAAATACTAAGGAATAATTTTTTGTGCTAGTGAAATGTAAAACATGTATTTATTTTAACTTTCGTACTAACATTAAAAAATTGTCAGGCAAAATGAGAAGGAGAATTGTTTCCTGATTAAAAGTATTAAGTTGTAGAGAGTGATCTAAACTTATTACGACTATTTCTTTCAGACAGCAATTTTTGCGTTGTCGCCATTTATTGTATTACACTGTATTACACCTTGAATAAATATATGCAAGCATTTTTGTTTTTATTTAAAATATATAAAGCTGAAAATTTGTCATTGTATCTATCTGGATTATACGATTTTGTCAAAGATTAGCACACTTATTAATAAGGATAAAATATAGCTAACGCCATATTTTGAATTCATTCGGATAATTGATTAAAAAAAAAATATTAAGTAAAAACCCCATTTTAACTTTAAAATTATTTTTCGAAAATTGATGACAAAAATAGTTAAATAAGTGAATATACCTTTTTTTAGGTCAATAAATAAATAAAAAATGCACAAAGTTTTTTTTTTTTTTTTTTTTTAATAATTAAAATACAATTGAGAAAAATTGTCCCAAAGAAATGAAACATTTTCAGTTTAGGGTTACATACAAACGGAACGCTTGCAACTTCGATGACGTAAATTTTGCAAGTTTTTTGCAAATACAGTCGGCAGCAAAAGTATCCGAGCACTAGCAAAAATTCCTATATAAAAAAAGTACACTTAACACTACTTTGTTAAATGAATCCTTGTCGAATCGTGTTCTTAGTCAGTCTAAGAACAAGATTCGACAAGGATTTATTTAACAAAAAAGTGTTAAATGTGTTTTTTTTTACATAGGAATTTTCGCTAATGCTCGGATATTTTTGCTGCCGATTGTAGTCATACATTTGGAACGCTTGCAAACGGGTTTGCAACCGGAAGTATTTCATTTGCATGTACCCCTTAGAACTCCTTTACGAAATTTTAAATTTAGCATTGAGTTAGTTCGAACGTTTCTTGCTAAGGTCTTGATTGACGCAATTGCAATAGCCATTTTATTTCATCGTCAGAATGGCAATAAAAATTTAAAAGCAGCCAGGGGGCTGATAAGTTTAAGCTACGTGAAAGTACTTTTAAGAAATGGATATTAGTAATTGATGCTAGGGAGGGAAATACAATTATTGCATAATAAGAAATCACTACAGAACTGGCGTTTTAAAGTACAATAAGTACAACACTTTGAATAAACACCATAAAATGCAATAAACTCGCAGAGCCTAACTCAGGCGATTTTATTGCATTTCATGGTGTTTATTCAAAGTGTTGTACTTATTAGTTACTGCTTGCTTTTATATGGAATTATAGATTAAAATAAATCCTATCATACTAAATTGTATCTGTTTACAAAGAATGTAACCAGTACAATTTTACAAAATACTTTTTTTATTTGTGTGTGTAATTAGTAATTTTTCCCTCTGGCTTTTTCGAACTAGAAAGTAAAACAACGAACTTTGCATATTTTTTGTTTAGGATGTTTGCAGTCGCTGAATTTGATGAGGGATTGCAGGCAGTATCTAGTATCTTTAATTTGAATAAAGAAGATAAATACAAAAATTTTCAGCCCAGTAGGTATGCAGGTAAGTAATCTTGTAACATTATTTGACTTGAGGAGTCATTCTTATCGTTTTAGTCTTCATTGCGAGATTTGATACTAGAATAGCAGAGTTCTCATGATGTTTAAAAGTACCTTGATTTTTTTTAAAGACAAGTACTTTAGAGGTTGATTTTTTTAAAATTAATTAATTAATTAATTTATTTATTTTGGTGAATGTGTCTTTAATTTGTATAATAAATTCTTAATTTTCCATATTCAGATATTAAAATAATTATGGAAAATAATTGAAAATTAGAGTTAGCACACTATAGTAGATATTTCTATGTGTTTCCCTTTCATTTGTAAATTTACTTTTAAAATTTAGTCATGTTATGCTAAAAGAAATATTACATATTACACATGAAACAAATTTGAAATGGAAAGGTAATTTATAATTGTTTTTAAAACAGTCACATTGTCTAATTAGATGGATTAAAAGCTTAGTATGGTATGGTGAATTAATTTCTGACCATCTTTCTTTACCATTGTATATTTTCTAAACAATATGTACTTAAATATAATACTGTATTAATAACATATATCAGGCCCTGAAATGCATTTACATGAATTTCCAAATACTGTTCCGCTGTATTCTATTTCTTTTGTGTAGCCCTGTAAACGTACGGTGAATAATTTTCATACCATATTCAAGGTGAAATATGCTTTTATGCCTACCTAATATTCATTTCATTTGGTTTACTGCAGCTTATAGATGTTAAACTCTTCTTATCTTCAATTTCGCACATAGACGTAATGTGTTTGAATTTTCTTGGATGTCCCTGTACACGAATCATTAGCTTGATGTCAACCAAAAGTTTAATGTTGCGTTCCCTGTATAATACAGATTTAGAATACCGAGTTTGAACTTTTTGTTACAATTTGTTCTTGAGATATGCTGATAATAGACAAACAGACCAACTGCTAAAAGCAAGTATTTCGAATTCAGGAGATCTTGAAATGTGTAAATATAACAAACATTTAGTTTTTAAAATTTTGCCGATAAATAATATTTTCTCTATTATATATATGAGTAAGAGGAAGTAAAAAAAAATAATAATAAAAGATAAAAAATGAATATTTAGGAATATCTATTGTATTTTAAATTTCTTCTACATTTACAAAAGCTTTGCATGTATTGTTTGTTTTCGTTAGCTGTGACCCTGCTCACCTATGCGCATGCGTGAGGTCTGCATTGATTTTGTTAAAATAGGGTAGAAGCGTAGAAGATGAGAGAATGTTTACATTTTACGGGTGAGAGATAAGTTGCGGTTTCTTTTTTCTTTTTTTTTCTTTTCAGGACATTATTGAATTTTGAGGCGATACTTCTTCGTTATATTCGTATAAAGGCAAAATGCTGATTTTTCCCCCTTGTAATTTTTAAATAAGTGTAGAAGATCAGTTTTATTCTTCGATGCAAAATAAAATCCGTAAACTTAAAAGTAAATGCCTGTTTTCTTTCTTCTTCTTCTTTTTTTTTTTTTTCAGTTAAAATTATTTTTATTTGCTTACTTGATCTCTAAATTCGTACTATATCTGTCATACCTGAACACTTGTTTCATGCACTGATTATAGTAGTAAATTAATTAAAAATGACTTAAATTAGGTAAAATTTACATAATTCATTAATAAAAGAAGAGAAAAAGAACAACGTTTACAGTAGACTTTACCTGTAGTAAAAGTAATATATTTTTTTCTTTTAAATTATACTGCTAAAATAAAAATACCATATTTTTGGATCTCTATTTTACAGAAATTTACAGAAAATCGTACTTAAATCAAATCATTAGATTTTTTTATCATGATTATTTTACACCTTTTATTTTTCGCGCATATTGTCATATAAATTACATTAAATAAAATATTGTTAATTAAAATTTACCTTTAAATATCATCGTCTTCATCTGCTGAAATTGTAGCTTCATTTGGCTTCAAGCGCATTTGGCTAAGTGCCCATCTCATTCAACGCATCACCCCTTTTCCGAGTAGGATCGTTCCGCGAGAGGTAGACATGGTTTACGAAAACGGACAGTACTTCATTGATTACAATCTTGAATAATAATAATAACCCTAGTTTATATATATATATACATACATATACTTTCAGGATTTTTAAGACAGGATTACAATCACCCCTAAATTAGTATTTAAGAAAATGAATACAGTAAACTCCCGATTATCCGCGGTGAACGGGGAATAGACAACCGCGGATAATCGAATCAGCGGATAATCCGCAAAATGGTCAAAAAGTGGATTTAAATCAACACATAAAGCCTTTTGAGCAATAATACTTAATTAACAGTTAAGCATGGCCTACATGTACAATTTAATGTAACATACTAATAAAAATTTCTACTTACATTTTGCTCTATTTTTTAACAAAAAAATCTGTGAAGCATTTTTGTTTTTTTGTACTGAAACACTTTCTCTTAATTCGTGACTGCAGTTTCTTTAACAGCATTTTGTCACAAAGTGATACATCGTCCTGTTCGGCGAGATATTTTATAAGTCCATCTGCATGTGCTGGGGCTGCGTGGTGGCTCATCCTCTGCTGAGTTTTATCTTCTTCTTCCTTTTCTTCACTATCTTCTGAAACTGGGTCTAATGCTTGGCCCGCAATTTGTTCGTCTGTGAGGTGTTCAATACCTGGATCATTGGCGTTACAATTAATCTATGTTTCCTTCATTGACTTTTTCTCCTCCAGTAACAGATTCAGCTAAATTTGCCAAATCATGTGCAGAAATTTCTTCCTCCTCTATAAACTCTACCAAAGTATTTTCCACGTTTGGTAAAATTTTTCTCCAAAACCTTACCAATGTAGACTGCTTAACTGCCTCCCAAGCAGTGTGTATGCCATAAATGCTGTCAAGAATCATGTAATATCTCCAAAAGCCTTGAAGGTCATTACTCTCTTCGATCTTTTTTTGTAATAAGTTTGTTCTGTATTTTTAAATTTCTTTTTAAATTCAGGCCCTTGAGGACCACGGATAATCCGACCGCCGATAATCGGGAGTCTACTGTAGTTGAACTAAGGAAGCATATTGATTATTCTGTTGTTTTTTTAGGAATTCAATAATAATAATAAAATCAAAGCAATAATAAGAATCTCAATATTATTATTTTTTATTTTAGATGCTTACAGACATGTAAAAGGAAAAAAAAAAAAAACACGTGATGATATTGAGGCATCATAGTGCATAATTTCCTGCTTTCCTCCAGTACTTAAAAAGTAATCAAGAGTAGCAGAGCATTTCTAGAGAATTGCCATTAATTTTTTACAATCCTTTTATACAGAAAACTGAATTGAGAACTGAATTTGATTTTCTTTTAGCACATAATTAAAATATTTTTTGTGTATTTAATTATTAGTGACTAACTTTATGCGGCTATCTCCATACAGGTGGCTTGAAGCAGTACATGTTAATGGAATATTTATTAATCATACTGATTGACTTACCTATTTCAAGAAACATCATTGATGTGACGACTTTTCAAAAATCAATCAGACGAATTAACTTTTAACAGAACTGATAACTGTTTGTTTCTAACCACCTTCATAGAAATAGCCCAAAACATTATTCACAAAGATCCCACTTATGAATGTATGTATATTATATCAGAACAAAAACCCTTAACGGGTTAAAAGTTTGTGACACAGCACTTTATTTCGATATGAATTGGAAATATGGGTCTTAAAAATAATGATATCAAATTTTGAGTGACGCTTTGCTATTAATTGAAATATACATAGATTTTTCTCATTTCATAATTTGCTTTTTTCTTCTATTTATATTTACATCACAGTACATTCATAATATTTTCAACTTCAACGTGAAAAAATATATAGAATTTACTCACTGATGCTTTTTCATTTGCATCTCGTGAATTCAAAATATGAGTTTTAAAAGAAATGATATAATTTCAGTGACGCCTGAGTGTTACTTTAAAAAGATTTCTTTTTGGATTTCATAACAATCACTTTTGTTTTGTTGAATAAAGTGTATTTACATATTGAAATAATGATTTTAATTTTTAAATATACTGTCAAATAATCAAACTTTCACTCAATGTACATTATAAATTGAAGTTATCTAGTTCAATAAATTGATTTGTCTATTGCGTCACGCTATCCAAAACTGTAAGTAAAATTTATGTAAATGTTACTTTGCACACATTTTCACTGTTAATACTATGATACAAAGAGATTGTGTGATGCAAAAAGAAAACATTTGCAGAAATTTTACTTGCAGTTTTGGATAGCGTGACGCAATAGACAAATCAATTTATTGAACTAGATAACTTCAATTTATAATGTACATTGAGTGAAAGTTTGATTATTTGACAGTATATTTAAAAATTAAAATCATTATTTCAATATGTAAATACACTTTATTCAACAAAACAAAAGTGATTGTTATGAAATCCAAAAAGAAATCTTTTTAAAGTAACACTCAGGCGTCACTGAAATTATATCATTTCTTTTAAAACTCATATTTTGAATTCACGAGATGCAAATGAAAAAGCATCAGTGAGTAAATTCTATATATTTTTTCACGTTGAAGTTGAAAATATTATGAATGTACTGTGATGTAAATATAAATAGAAGAAAAAAGCAAATTATGAAATGAGAAAAATCTATGTATATTTCAATTAATAGCAAAGCGTCACTCAAAATTTGATATCATTATTTTTAAGACCCATATTTCCAATTCATATCGAAATAAAGTGCTGTGTCACAAACTTTTAACCCGTTAAGGGTTTTTGTTCTGATATCATTACTTTTTAGGGGTTATTGATCAACTGATCAAGTCTTTCCAGCTCATAGAAAGAGTAGATTTTTTTTCCTTATCATG
>CAWVNO010001922.1:0-58644 GCA_963930645.1 Salticus scenicus | reverse complement strand
GTTCGTCCATGTGTTTTTAGATTAGGATATTTAAGAAACGGACTTGCATAAAATGCTTAAGTATGTTGCTTGTGCCGGCCAGGTGGTTCGGTCGGTAGGAAACTGCCTTCCGAATCTAATGGTCCCAGGTTCGAATCCTGGTGCGGGCATGGATGTTTGTGATGTCTTATGTCTTCAAAAATATTGTACTTGTCTGTTTCTTGTAATAAAACTTGTAAACCCTTGTGGTGTGGATTTTTCGAGATATAAGCGGCCCTAGAGGCAAGCAATAAATCTCAGTACTCATCGAACCGAACCGAACTGAATGTTGCTTGTTACTTGTACATGTATAATTTTAAATATTTAACTGCTTAATTATGTATATATCTTTTGTTAATTAAAAAGGAAAGAAAGACAGATTAGTTTTGTATTTGATTTAATTAAGGCTTTTTTATTTTGGAAAAGAAAAAAAAAGAATGATGATGTAACAATTTTGTCAAAAGTTTACTCTTTAATAATCCTCTTGTAAATATTAATTTTACATATTTACTTAACGTATTTGAAGCTGGATGCTGTTAAATTAAATTAAAAAAGAAGCAGATTACGTTTAGATTATGAATTATCGTTGTTTTATTGAAATACAGTGTAAACAGATAAAAGTAAGCTTAATCGCAAATTTATCATCTACCACTTGTATTTAAATTAATTTTTAATGCAGTATCTATAAATAAAGGTTAATTTGCAGAAAATTATGCATTAAAAAGTTTAAAAGTACTGTGCAAAGCCGTGTTTAAAATATAATCTCTAATATTTATTGAATTAGTTAAAGGCAGGCTATTTTGTGCTACACACATGCTTTACAAATTTTTTTGTTTGTAAAATCAACCCATGCCAAGTGTGTTTTAGTTTTAAACATCCAGGAATCATTCCTCTTTTTGAAATAAATGATAAAATGCTCTTAAAAATATTTTATATCTTTTGATTTTGAAAATTGGGCATTTTTTAGCTTAAATAAACACATTATGTTTTATAAGAGATAGAGAAATTTCGGACTCCTCATTTTAAAGAGAATTTCATAAGATTTAATTTGATGTCTACTTTGATTATGTTAGTTAAAAAAATATTTTTATTTATTTATAAAGATAGTAAACTTTTTGAAAAAAAAAAAAAAAAATACTAACAAAAATAACTTAAACTTTTTAATAAGGAATTATGACAAGTTACTGTACATGTAAGAATATAATTATAAATTTTACTTACATGGTAAAAGACCTCATTTTTAAAATTAGTAATCTATAAAAGATGAATACACGTATGGATTTTACTATAGATGAAGTCGAAGAATCCATAGCCTAGTGTAGGGAAGGGGCCGGCACCTGGAAAACAACTAAACCCCTACACAATGCAGCTATGGACGAGACTCCAGGTGTCAGGTTGAAAATCAACCGTCAAAGGCCTAATTTTTTTCTTTACAATCTTTTGTTATTATTGTTCTTAAACTTTAAAGAAATTTGTCTGTTAGGTTTAAAACAAACAATAACTGCTAAGCTTACATTGTAAAATACAGAAAAATAACTTTAAAGTAAGCTTTAAATATCAATTTATTCTTTTTAAGATATTTTGTATTTTCTTTTTTCCCTCTCTGTTAATAAACACAAGGTCATAGTAAATTTCTACATCATTTGTCATATGTTTTTAAACAGTACATGAAAGAAATTAGGTAGTTAGATAATTTAAGTACTTAAGTTAAACTCTTAATAGAAAGTATTGTTAGAGTATAACACATAATTTATTTTAACATTTTTACAGTATATGTTTCATGTATAGAATTATGCAATATACTTAAGTTATATGAAAAGTATTTTGAACATGGAGGACATTCTATACTAGATATTATTAAAAATCATTGCAAATTCAGTGTAATCATTATAGTAGATATGTATTGATTATCATACTAGTTATTTTTCAATTAAAATATTCTAATATCTAAAATAATTAATAAGATAAGATCATTTTTAAGTCTTTATATACATTGTTTTTTTTTCTTTCACCTTATTTACTAAGCCTAACTGTGAGTATTTTTTCCTGTGATTATTCTTATTTAAATGTTTATAGAATACTAATTCTTTTTTAATTTGTTAAAGCAATACTGTATATTTTTTTCTCTTACATGTAACATTTAGTATATAAAATAATACAAAACTTACCCGTGGTTTATCTTTCAATCCTGATTTTTGCTCATGTCATTATTGAAAGATTCAAAATGGCTGCTGACCATTATGAATGATGAAATAGCAGTAAGATCTGTTTGTTTCATTAGACCTGTTTTTAACAGTGCCAATATTTAATGTAATTGATTATTTGAGTTTGAAAGGGAGTGCGAGCTATGAGATAAAATTTGTATCCATCACTGTATTTTTTTTTTTTTTTTTAAGAGTATTTTAGAGCCCAATGCTTCTAATTTTTAATGTCAATTTTTCATCAAAGGTAAAAACTGCGTGTCAATTAATGAATGCAAGAGCAGAAGAGTAAAAAAAAAAAAAAAATCTGGATTAATGTGAAGAAAAGTACTGATACACCATATTATAATTTTTTCTTTTGTGTATGTAATGATTTTTCTTACTTTATTTTATTTATACAACCGTTAAGTGCTTAATGTTTGGAAAGCCTAGTGGAGTCACTGTAGATTTTTTTTTATTTTGATAGTCTAAGGGAATGTCCCTCACACACACACAATTTTCGCTTAAGTTACACCTATGCGTAAACATGTACAAAGGTCATTGTGTTCAGGTATTTTACCTGATTTTTTTTTTTTTTTTCTAGTACTATATTTTAGTTTTTTTCGTAGTTAAATTTATATAATAAGACTAAAATATAAATTTCAAATGGCTGCTAAACCTAATTAAAATTCTTATTTTTTATAATGAGGGGATTGGAGCTCTCTGTAATGAATTATATATGTTTTCTACCTATACGAAAATTTTTTCTCGCCGAAATTTTAGGTATTTTTTTCATGAATTCACTATCATCCCTGCATATAATAAAGACTGTTACTTACAAGTAGCAGACTTCAGAAGCACATGCTTCTGCAATTTCTTAGGGAGGAAGAGGCATTGTACTTTCCAAAATTTTCTTCCTCACTTTATATAAACAAAAATTAAAAGTTTTTTTTTTTTTTAATGTTTATATGCTTTTATGGTGTATTGAATGAAAGCATTTTTTTTTTTTTTTTTTTTTTCTAACACAGATGAAAAATGTGTTAGAAGCGAGTTAGTTTAGTTGATCTACTAGGGGATGGGAGGAGGGGGCGACTTACATTTATTAGTAACTAGCAGGCTACGCCTGCTTCGCTGGTCACTATTTTTAAATGAATCATTATAATTAATGAATTCTCAAAATTGCATTTTTTCACATGAAAAAAAACTCTGATTGGGAAAAATGTCGCACCGGGTCCCCACTGTCTTCGGCAGCGTAGACCCGTGCACAATGCGCATGCACAAATGCATATGCATGAGTGCTGTGCATGCGTATTCCTTCACCACCCTTATGATTTTTCTAAATTCCATGTTATTACTCATAAACCTTAAGAAAAGGAATAAAAAAAAAAGTCATTTCTTATTGGGTAAAAACTCATACCGGGTCTCCTCTGTCTTCGTCAGCGTAGACCTGTGTGTGCGCAGTGCTCACGAATTCATATATACGCTTGCTGCATGCGCGTATTTCTTCACCACCCTTCCTGTCCCTCCTTAATTTTACACTTTTGAAAATATCCTCATTTGACTCGTAGGCACCCAAAACCTATATATACCAATTTTGAATGGTCTAACTCAATTTCTAATTTTTTGCTCCCTTTGAGAACATCTTAAAACATATAAATCAGGTGAAATCTCAAATAATTGTGATTAGCGCCCTCTATTGGATAAATTTAATGTAGGCTATTCGATAATTTTAAAGTACTTTAAAATAACTTTCGAATGATGTATTAAAAATAATTTAATCATATTTAGAATTCGAAATATTGAAATTTTAAACTATTGCAGCGCCATCTAGCGGTAGAAATTTCTGTAATCTACTGTTCAATTCCAAATCAACAAAACTTTCAAATAATGTATTACTTATAAAATTATTTTAATCAGTAGCTGAGATACAAAAGAAAAACCTAATCAGGACACCTTAAAACGTGTAAATCATATGAAATCTCGAATTCCATTACCTATGGTAGTCGGTTAATGGAAGGTGACAGAAATTTATGGCGTCTACTCTTGAAATTCATTTCAAATAAGTTTCAAAATGACATATTACTTTTGAAATTATGTTAATTAGAAGCTGAGATACAAAAATGATAAACACTATTATAAAACGATTTATGTCTGACTTTTTCGTGGTTTTCTCCGAAACTTGCATAATTCTGGGCTAAATACTGTTAAAAATCAATAGTATGAAATGTGAAAGGAGTATCAGAATTTGAAACTCTGCAAAATATAAAAGAATAAAGGCGTTCTGGGTTTTCCGTTGTTTTCTCCAAAACAACCATTCCTTTTCTAAGTTTTTGTCCCTTCCCCCTCCCCTTTCCGTCCCTTCTAATAATTTTACACTTGAAAATATCCGCAATCGATTTATCTTTCCTTAAAACCTAATGATACCAATTTCAAACGCTGTATTTGGCCCCTTCGCCCTCCCCCTTCCTATTAATTCTACACTTTCAAAAATATTCAGAATCGAATTATCGGGTGTTAAAACCAAATATTACGAAATTTCAACAGCATATCTCAATTTAAAATACTGCAAAATATAAAACAAAATTTAATCTAATATTTTTGTTTATCCACATATTTTCATGAAAATTGAACAGTAGCTTTATAATATGCTGTCTAGGCCATATATTAATTCAAATGTAATGTGAATGAAAATTTGAAAAATGCAATTTCTCCCCCCCTACTATAAAACACGTGACATCTTGATTGGTTACAATCATTTCCTTTTTCATGGCAGATGGTCGTCTGGCATTTGAAATGATGTTGCCACAAAAAATTCATACTTTAGTTAATTTTTAAAAATCTAATTGTTGTACCGATAAGTCGCTTGCACACATAGATTCAGAAAAAATTCCCCTTTCATTTGGTACCGAAATCGCAACGATCGGACAAATATTTTTAATTTATCTTCCACTTTTTCTGCTTTTAACTCCGTTAAAATATATTTTTTTAAGCAATGGCAGTGAATTCTTGGTCAATGAGATTGCTTTTAGATTAGACATGAGTGAACATTTTAATTAATATCTCCACAACTAATTAAAAATTTTAAATTCTGTTGTCAGGAGGACCTCGGAAAGGCTCCAGAGCATCTGTATGTCAACTCTTGTACTTCTGCGTTTAATAGGGGCTGAACGTATAAAAGAACAGACAGACAAACCTTTCCATTTATTATTATAGATGTAGCTTGTAACTAATTAAACCACATTAAATAAATAAAAAAAAAAAATTGGAAAACTTGTTTTTTGCATTTAAATTTAAAAGGCCCTACTAGTAACATGTGTTCAAGTATTGATTTTTGTGCCATTTTACTTAGCTTAAGTAAAAAAAAAAAAATAATAATAATAATTTTTGTTTAATTTTTCCATTGTTGAGATTATATATATATACATGCGCAAGTTGCCATCAGATTTTCATACTTTAGATAATTTTAAAAAAATCTAATTGTCCATTAATTAATCAGACGGATTCAGAAAAATGCCCCTTTCATTTGGTACCGTATTTGTAACGAAATTTTGATTAGATTTTTTGAAATTAATTAAAATATGAAAATAATAACCTGGTAAAAGCTTTAAAAAGGGACATTTAAATTTTTAATTGTTGAAAAAAAAAAAGATATTGTTTGTTTTGATGCTGATTATTATTAATTTTCTTTTCTTTAAAAAAAAAAAAAAGATTTTGACGAAATTCTGGCAAAAGCAGAATTTAATTCTGTGGATTCGAAAGGAAGTATCTGTCATGGAAAAAACTCACACAACAGTTCATATTATATACAAAACAATAATATTGTGAGTGACTTAAATAAACTATTCATGCATTAATCATGTAATACACAAGTTTTTTATTTTAATCCTTTCTTTCGTCCTAGTTTAAATAATTTGTTTCCTTCCCATTCAAAGGAAGTAGTTTTCGTTATGCAGTATCCAAAAGAATTGAAATTTAAGTAGTTAATTTCTGAAAGTTTTTAAAAGACCTAATACCATAGGGAGAAAATGGTCCAGATGCTGTCTATTAAATTTTGCGGTTTCTGTGACGCCAACACTCAATAATGTCCAATTTAAAATTTGGACTGTAACTGAGAAGTCACAGAGGGGGATCAGCACCTCCCCTTTCCAACAGTACACTCTTTGTCATACTAACATTTAACCAACTTGAAATTTAAAATTTCGTAAAGTTAGGACTGTAACTGATAAAGCACAATTGGGGGAAGAGGAACAGAACCTGTCTCCTTCCAATTGCACAGTCTTTGGAAGACTACCACCCACTCAACTCCTAATTAAAAATTTTGTGAAGTTTAGAGTTTTCAAGATAAGGCTTCAAGGGGGGGGGGGGATGCTCCCATTTTAATGATTCAGTCTTTGTCATATTAACACCCATTTAACTCCAAACTTAAAATTTTGTAAAGTTCAGAAAATGATTTTTTTTAGATAAAGCACCGTAGATGGTAACATGTGTTAAGATCCTCCCCCTTAAACTCATTCAACTCCAAATTCAAATTTTTGTGAAGTTCGGGCCATGATTTTTTATGATAAGGCATGGGGGGGTGGTTAGAGCCTCCCTCCCTTTAACGATGCAGTTTGTACCATTCAACTCCAAATTTAAAATTTCAAAATTTCATGTAAGTGGAATGGGTGTTGTATCATACGGTACGGTAACACCCATTTAACTCCAAATTTAAAATTTCATTTAAGTGGGGAGGAGGTCCTCCCCCTCTTTCTACGATCCAGTCCGTATCATACTAACACCTATTCAACTCCAAATTAAAAAAAATTTAAAGTTTAATCCATGATTTTTCATGATAAGGCATGGGGGAGAGGGGTAAGACCCTCCCCTCTTTTAATGATGCAGTTCATATAATACTAACTCCCATTCAACTCCAAATTTAAAATTTTATAGTTCAGTTTGAGATAAAGCACTGTGTGTGTGTGTGTGTGGGGGGGGGGGGGGGGGTAAGTGGAGTTAAGACCCTCCCTCCTTTTAATGATGCAGTCTTTGTCATACTAGCACTCATTCAATTCCAAACTTCAAATTTTGTAGTTTCAGACCATGATTTTTTTAGATAAAGCACGTGGGGGGTAAGAGGAGTTAAGACCCTGCAGTCTTTGTCATATTAGCATCCATTTAACTCCAAATTTAAAGTTTTTTAGTTCAGACTATGATTTTCTGAGATAAAGCATCATGGGGGGTAAGAGGGATAAGACCGTCCCCCTCTTTTAGTGATGCAGATTGATGCTTCACATTAACTAAGATGTCGTACATCGGTAGCACATTGTCGCAGGCGAAAAATGTCCGTAAATTGCAGACAAAGACTGTCCGAAAGTTGTGGGCAATTTTTTTTTATTAGAGCAGACAAAGACTGTCCAAAAGTTGTAGACAAATTTTTTTATTAGTGCAGACAAAAACTGTCTGCAAGCCATTTTTCTGTTTCCGCGACTATGTCGCGGTGTTTCTACCACTGGAACATGTCTATGGATATTATATGGGAAATACCGATTGATAATCAGCCAGTATAGCTAAATGGTGGTAGAGCATCTGCATAAAAAGATATTTATAGTTCATATAATTGCTTATCAAAATATCTTTTACTTGTTAAAAACCTCAGTTTTCTGCTAGAAAGGCCTCCATAAATGACACTCCACTGAGGGCTACAACTCTCATTTGTTAATCAGTCTGTTAATCAGTCAAAGCACCAATATATCCGCTTTTTCATCTACTGTCTAGAGCTCCTTATGCATGAACAACACCTGACCTTCCCAGAAGCCAAACTCGTATTATTCTATAGGGAAATTTGTTTCAACAATTTCCCAATTTTTAATGTGTATTTTACTTTCAATAGAAGAAAGTATTGGATTCGTAAAAATTTTCGACCTTGGGTTTTTGATGGATTTACACGTTTTGAGAGCTGTAGAACACGATTTGACCATTTTTACTTTCTTCTATATTCAATAGAAGAAAGTATTGGATTCCTTAAAATTTTTTACCTCGGGTTTTTGATGGATTTACACGTTTTGAGAGCTGTAGAACACGATTTGACCATTTTTAGAAAATGTCTGTCTGTCTGTGTGTGTGTGAGAGAGACAAAATTTTGTGGCAACTGTATCTCAGGCACTACTGCACAGAATTTCATACAAGTTGGTATGTAGTTGCACTTTGACATAAATTAGTGCCTGTCAACCTTTTGGTAAAAATTGTCTTACAGGTTGCGTTGCCATCCCGCTTTTTCTAAATTTTTAACATGGTGATATAGGACAAAATTTTGTATAAATGTGCATAAAAAGAATTAATTTTTAATAATCATTATTAAATTTAAAATAATTATTTGTAATAGAGATAGTCAACTGGAGGAAAAAATTGTGTATGTAGGAGCCTCGCCTCCCCCCTGGGTGGAAGTCCCCCCTCGAGGGGAGTAAATTTTCATAATGGGTATCTTTTAAAAGAGCTTGCCAGTACCTTTAAAATGAGTGGTTGAACCTTCCATTATAACTTAATCAAAATAACTTAATCAATTATAACTTGATCAAAAGATTTTAGAAAATCTTAATTTTCATTAATTTTATACATTTTAATTTATAGCTTGTATTCAAAATAGACTAAACATACATACAGTATATACGTGTATTTCTGATAGATTGGAGTGGAAGGGGAAAACCTGTGGGAAAAATAACAGACCCGTTGAACGAACCTGGGCCTTCTGCTTAACGTGCAGATGCTCTAACCATTGAGCTACCCTGGCTGATAACCAGCTCAGCATTTTTCACATAATATACGTTGGCAAGGTCACCGAGTCTGCAAACACGCAGCTATTTCAAATGACAAATTGATCATGGCACAACTCCAATAGGCCACAAAATTTTAATTTAGTTATTTTATACATCAACCTTGAAAATTCATTTCTAATAGATTGGAGTAAAAGGCTGATTATTTATACTATCTGAGTGAGAAATACCAGAGCCGGAAACTGAACCCAGGCCTTCTGCTTTTTTGGTGTTATACATTAGTTTATTTAAGCAGAAGGCTAGGTTCTATTACCGGCTCTGGTATTTTTCACATAATTCGTATTAAAAATCAGCCTTTCATTCTGATCTACTAGAAATTAATTTTCAAGGTTGATGTATGTTGTTGTTGTCGTGTGCCACTCGGAAATTCCGAGCCCCGGTAGTGGAACTACCGGACTTATTTTAAGTTGATGTATAAAATTTCTAAATAAAAATGTATGTATCTATGAAATAGCTTCAAAACATTTTAAGGCATAGTTCATAAAATTTTGTTTTATTCAGAATCCCTCTTATGCTATTGTGCATAAATAGCAAATAATGAGGAATTAAGAAGATATCAAAAGGTATTGATACAGCAAAATCTAACTTCAGTTTTTTTCATGATTACAATGCTAATGTATATTCTAGAAGCAAAAGTGGCTCATTAAAGGACCACTTCACTCACCGTCGCCATATAAGCTGAAGCTAATATTATTCTATGGTAAATTTTCTTTATTTATTACTAATTAGCTAATACATATTTTTAAATTCTGTTTTCACATTCAGAAAATTCCAAACTGTTAAATTGATGCTCTTTTTCTGAAAACATATTTTTTTCATTTTTACTATTTTATTTCGAAGCTGTAAAATACAAATTTTTAATATGTGAAATTTTTCATTTTGCAATTTCAAAATTAAAAATGAAAAAAATTCGTTTTTAAAAAAGGAGTGTCAATTTAACAGTTGGGAATTTTCTGAATGTAAAAACAGAACTTAAAAATATATATTAGTTAATTAGTTATAAGTAAAGAAAATTTCCCATAGAATAACATTGCCTCGGGCTTCCGACGAGGGTAAGTGAAGAGGGCTGTTAAGGTTGCACATCAAATTCCCTGTTTCTTCCTTCCTATGTTATCCTATGGGATTTTGTTGCTTAGTTGTATAACAATCTGTCATTGAAATATGAAGTTTTTTGAAAGTTATTCATTGAACTTTTTTTTTTTAGGTTAATGAGCTAAAAAAAATTAAATCAATTGATTAAAAAAAATGCTCATTGATTATGTTCAAAGAGTAATATTTGTTAGTTATAGAATATTACTCAATTCAATAATTATTGAATATTAAACAGAATACGAAAAGCTTCATTTTTGAATGAGAGATCATCAAACTAAGCAACAAAAGTTCCATTGAATAATATGTAGAAGAATAGTTGAAACTGACTGCAGGGTTGGCAAGTTTCTTCCAAGGCGGAAAAACCGGCCGGAAGAAATAGGTTTCTTTCAAGTGGAAGAAACTGTTTTTCTTAAAAATTTATCTTATAAATTGCAGATTTGTAAGATACAATGGATGCATTGATCTTATAAACAACTTTAAGTAACTTTAAATATACCTATATAAATTTAATAACATATTTAATTAATAATTGTGAGTTTTTTTTATCAAAATGAGCTAATGAGCCTCGGTATCTGATGATCACGTTCCAAAATACTCAAAATCCAGTAAAAAAATAAATTTCAATTAAAACAGTATAAAGTTTTATAATTTAGACAATTTTATTTCTTTAACTGGTAATAAATAATAATTTGGATCACTTGCTTATATTTTCTAATAAAACAGCTCTTAACATAATCCAGTTAATTAAAAGAACCAGTATGCAATAATTACTGTATTACAAAATGTCATAAAAACTTTATTTTCCTTATAGTCACATACAGTACAGTCAACTCCCTCTAATCTGCATATTTATAATCTGCAAATCCTTTTAATCCGTAATTGATTTTTTAATCTAAAAGAAATTTACATCTCATATTTCAAAAAAATTCACATTTTTACTTTTTATTACCATGTTTTTATTAACTTTGATTCTTGTTTGTTGTTTGTTTGTCCGGTACAAATCTTGCAATCTATTTTTAACTAATTTCCCTACTAGCTAGACATTTGAAACTTTCACAGTAACTCAGAACCCGGTGACAGCACAATACTTCAAAGTCAGATTTTCAGATTTTCGAATAGTTTTTTTTTAATTAATTAAAATATGAAAATAATAAGCTCTTAATAGCAATAAAAAATTAGCTATAATTTAATTGTTGCCAAAAAAAAAAATTATGAGTTCATTTTCTTTTGACATGAAAATAAATACATTTAATTCAATGTGAATGTGAAAAAATTATAAAAAGTTAAATTATTCATTTCACAAAAATTGACGTCATTATCAATTTTAAAATTTTATACACACTGATAAGTGCTAATAATATATGTTGTTCTAAAAGGAGTAATATTTTATTTTTAAAACCAACTTTTTTTTTCACAATCGTTATTATTTCACTAAACTGATTCCGCATGCTTAAATATTATTTTTTAGCCTCACATATTTTATTAATGACTCATCAGAAAATTTAAAAACATGGTATATAAAAAGTTTTTTTTTAAATATAATTATTTTTTATCAAACTTTTATCATAAATCCTTACTACTTCGAAACACAAATGGAGAAGGGGAGGGGGGAGGTAACATTCTTATATTTATTATCCTGCAATTCATACGACTAGCACTGAAAATGAACCCTATTATACATGAATGTTTAACAAAATCAATCAGCGATGAATATTGTTTCCAGACTTTCAAAAATATTTTGTTTCGTATTTTTTAAATATGTTTGTTTACATTTTATAGGTACCTATTATTTGAATATGCTTAAATTATTATTTACCATCATATATGAATGTGATAGATTAGTTTTATTAATATTGAAGAAATATTTATTCTAAAATTTATTAAAAATCCTCTTTCCGTTCGTATGTCTATTTAATTAATAATAACTGACTTTGTATTTGCAAAAGAAAACTGTAAACAAAGGCAATGATCTCTAATTTGCAAATTCCTATTATCTGCACAACCTCTGGACAAAACTTTTGAGAGTTAGAGGGAGTTGACTGTAAAACAAATGAAAAGTTTTTTCGTAGTTCAATATTGCACTTTATTTTTCAACTTAAAATAGATAAATACAAAGTATGGATTTTTTTTTTAATCCTAGAGAGCTTAGAGGACAGTTTAAAAGTAGGTATCTTACTTACTGATACAGTTCATTAGGTACCAGCTTCGAGCTTATACAAAAAGTTGTATCCTTTAAAAAAAAAAAAAAAAAAGCAAATATTATGGCTAAAAATTCCATAATTATTATCACTTGTACTGTTTAAACGTATAATAATATTATAAGATAGTATCTATGCAAAACGTTCTAAAAATATTAGCATTGAAAAGTAAAAACCCATCACCTGTACATACTTAGTGTTTGTTATCAAATGACTTATTTTTCTAAAGATATTTTTAATATTAATTGAATTATTGTTTAGATTTGGCATTATATTTATACTTTGAGTTTATATAGTTCATAAATTTTAATTTTGAACATCTGTTTTGTCTTTTGGTTGGTTTCTTCCGGTTTTTTCCAGTTTCTTCCACTGTCCTGGAAGAAACTAGTTTCTTCCGGAAGAAACCCAACCCTGACTGACTGACATACTGCCATTAAGTCTGATGTTCTGAAATGTTAGAAAAAAAAAAAAATCAAAAATCCTTTCTCTGAATATATATTCAGATTCCCCAATATTGATATACTTTTTTTGGTGATATACAGTCGGCAGCAAAAGTTTCCGAGCATTAGCCAATAATTCTGATATTGAAAAAGTGCAATTAATACTGTTTTGTTAAGTAAATCCTTGTCGGGTCATGTTCTTTGACTGACTAAGAACGTAACTCGACATTGGTTTATTTAACAAGGCAGTATGAATTGTACTTCTTTTGTACAGGGATTATTGCTAGTGCTCAGATAATTTTGCTGCCGACTTTTTATCACCAAAAAATATATATAAATACTGGGAAACAATATTCACGAATCTAAGAAATTGATATTGAAAAGTATCAAAAAATGTTATTCAGAAATATTTGAAAAAAATATTTTAGAATATCATGAAGTAACATTCAAAGACCTCAAAAATAGATATAGCTGAATATCTAAAAATATTATTCAGAAATATTAGAAAAAAATATTTCTAAATATCCAGAAGCAATATTGGAAAATCTCAAAAATTAATATAGCCAAATATTTAAAAATGTTATTCAGAAATATTAGAAAAAGATATTGGGAAATATCTTGAAACAATATTCAAAAATCAATCTATAAAATAGATATTGCTAAATATTTAAAAATATTATTCAGGAATAACAAAATATAATATCAAGCAATATCTGAAAATGTTATTTAATAATGTCAAAATACAATATTTACAGATGTCTGTAAATATTGGCCAACATTAATAAATGTCAAAAAATAATATTCCTGGATATCTTTTGGGGGGGGGGGGGGGGTTTCACATCAAGGTCACTACTTCAAGGGTCACCCCTTCCCCATATGGTTGACCCCTCTTGTCCTTGAGTATGAACTAGAGATGGGCGTTATTTCATGTAATATAATAAATAATACTGTTATTGCATAAGAAGCCATTCACATCGAAATATATTATTGAAAAGTTCATATTAACTAGGGATGGACCGGATATGGATTTTACCGGATACGGATATCCGGCATTCCGGATACTTTTTTACTTTGCCGGATCCGGATATATCATCGGATATCCGGCAGTCCCCTTCCCCAGTTCACTTGAAATTTTCAGTTTTTTAAGAGCACACAATAATTAAACTAGTATATTGTGGCCACCACAATACTTTCTTCTATATTTTCCTATACAAATTTACTAAGGGCAAATAATTTATTAAAACTATTATTCATTAAAATTATCTAACATGAAGAATGCAAATGATTTTTATCTTGGAGAAAACTAAAACCAAATATCCAAATAAGGACAGTTTTATTGCCTATAAATAAATATTTAAAAATGCGTATTTATAATGGTTATCTCATATCTCATACAAGTTTAGATATAGTCTTCCCGTTATCGAGGAAATTTTCAGTATAGAAGCGCCATCTATTGGTCTATAAGCATCCAACTTGAATCAGCGTAATGTCTCATAATGTCCTTCTCACATATCAAGTTTTGTTTGATTATACGACATAGAACCTGAGATATAGTCTTTTCTTAAATTACAGAAATCTCTGTGTGGCAGCGGCAGCTGTTGAGCAGCTGACATCAAAAATTGATAGAAACTAATTTATGTGAAGATTCAACTACAGAAAATTTTTTATGCAATTCTGTGCATTAGTTCCTGAGATATAGCCTTCCGTTAAATTGCGGAAATCGCTTTTTTAGCAGAGCCACCTGTTGGCCGATAAGCATTATTTATTAAAATTTCCCACCACGATAAATGCAGGCGATTTTCATCTTACAGCAATCTAAAAAACCGCACTATAGCAGCATAACCTATTGGTAGATATACATCCAAATTGAATCGGCATAATGTCTCATAATGGTCTTCTCACATATCAAGTTTTGTTTAATTATACCCAATAAAACCTGAGATATAGCCTTTTCTTAAATTGCAGAAATCGCTGCGTGTGCATCACCTGTTGAGAGGTTGACACCAAAAGTTGACAGATACTAATATATGTCAATGTACATATAAATTTATATTCAAATCTGTACAGTAATTCCTCAGATATAGCCTTCCTTATATTGCAGTATAGCAGCGCCATCTGTTGGACGATAAGCATTTAACTTGAATCAGCATAATGTATCATAATGACCTTCTTACATATGAAGTTTTGTTTGAACATACGCAATAAAACCTGTGATATAGCCTCCCCTTAAATTGAGGAAATCACTGTATTGCAGCGCCACCTGTTGAGCAGTGACACCAAAAGTTGATAGGCCCTAATTTAGGTCAAGGTGCATCTATATACGAATTTATATACAATTGTAAGTAGTGGTTTCGGAGATAAAGTTGCCACAAATTTTTTGTCTCTCTCTCTCTCTCTCACACACACACATTTTCTAAAAATTGTAAATTCATGTTCTTAGACCTCCCAAAACGTATAAATCCTTCGAAAACTGGAAGTCGAAAATTTTTACGAATCCCATACTTTCTTCTATTGCATGTAGAAGAAAGTAAAAAAGGTATTTGCATTTTGTTTTTATACAACTGAATTCCATTCGCATACATAACTAGTACCTATGATGTGGCCACCACATGAATATAATTTACACAACATTCATTGAACATAATTTTTTTATTAAATTATTTTTTATTATAAATGCAGATGATTTTTATCTGAAAGAATTATATCACTACATGCCGAAAGAAAGTAAATTTTTTTGCCAATATCAAAAGAAATAAGATTTTTTTCTAATTTTTTTTCGTTAAAAGATAAAAAAAAATCTATAACTTTGTTTTAATTTATCACAGATCTATACTTAAACCATTTATTTTAAAGGTAATGACGAAGTCTTTCGAAACAAAACACTCATATTGAAAATTTACTCCCCCCCCCACTCCCCTTCCAGAGGGTGAAGCTATGCTGCAACATGCACAATTTTTTTTTTCATGTTAACTATTACTATTATAAATAATTCATATTAATTTTACAATCACACATTTAAAATAACTCTCATTAAGTACATTTATACAAGATTTTGTCCCATACTGGCATGTTAAAAATTTAGAAAAAATGCGATCACAGCACCACCTATTGAGCAATTGTTCCACAAATCTAATCAGTACCAGTTTATGTCAGCATTCAACTTAATACCAAGTTTGGTTAAATTTCGTTTATTGGCTCGTGAGTTACAGCGTCCACAAAATTTGTGATGCACACACACACAAACTGACAGACAGACAGACATTTTCTAAAAACAGTCAAATCGTGTTCAGGACATCCCAAAACTTGTAAATCCATTGAAAACTGGAGTACGAAAATTTTCACGAATCCAATACTTTTTCTATATATACATACAGAATAAAGTAAAATTGTAAATATCATTGGGATAATAAAGCCGTAACAGAGTTATTTTATTTTATTACGTTATTCTCTATTCAATAGAAGAAAGTATTGGATTCGTAAAAATTTTTGACTTTCGTTTTCGATGGATTTACACGTTTTGAAAGGCCTAGAATACGATTTGATCATTTTTAGAAAATGTTTGTCCGTCTGTGTGTGTGTGAGAGAGAGAGAGAAAGAACAAAAATTTTGTGGCAACTGTATCTCCGGAACTACTGCTTAAAATCACATATAAATTTATATGCAGATGCAACTTGGCCTAATTTAGTGCCAATAAATATTTGGTGTCAACTGCTCAAAAGGTGGCACTGCTATACCACGATTTCCTCAATTTAAGGGGAGGCTATATATCTCAGGATCTATTTCGTATAAACAAACAAAACTAATATGTAAGAAGGCCATTGTAAGTCATTATGCTGGTGCAATTTGAATCCTTATCAGCTAACAGGTGGCGCTGCTATACAGTGATATTTGCAATTTAAAGGAAGGTTATATCTCAGGAACTACTGCACATAAATGCAGACAGTTTCATACGCAGATACAACTTGACCTAAATTAGTGACTGCCAACTTTTGTTGTCAACCGTTCAACACGTGGCGCTGCTATACAGTGATTTCTGCAATTTAAGGGGAAGGCTATATCTCAGGTTCTATTGCGTACAATCAAATAAAATTTAATATGTAAGAAGGCCATTATGAGACCTAATACCAGTTCAATTACTTATCGTCCAACAGGTGGTGCTGCTGTACAGCGATTTCCGTAATTTAAGGGAAGGCTGTAGCTAAGGATTTACTGCACAGAATTGCATATAAATTTACATGTAGATGCACCTTGACGAAAATTAGCACATACTTAATTTCCCCCATAGACGCAATGTACTTTAATTCTCTTGGGTGTCCCTGTATACGAATCATTTGTTTGATCTTCATGAAAGATTTAGTGTGGAATCCCTATGTCATAAAAATTTATAATACCATGTTTGAACTTTCTGCTATTATTTGTTCTTGAGATATGCTGATGATAGACACACGCACAGACCAACCGTTAAAAATAGGAATTTTGGATTCAGGGGACCTTAAATCGTGTAAATAAAAAAATTAAAAAAAACTCGACTTAAAAAATTTGACCCCAAAACATTACTTCTCTACCATTTACATGGGTAAGAGAAAGTAAAACTAGTATGTTGTGACCACCACAAAACTTTCTTCTATATTTTCCTATATAAATTCACTCAGTTAAAATAAACTACAAAGATTATTATTTATTAAAATTATCTACCATGATGAATGCAAGCGATTTTTTATCTTGGAGAAAACTAATACTAAATAATCAAAGAAACACAGTTTAACTAACACCTTAAAAAATACGTTTTCATACTAGTTATCTCATGTATGAAGTTTCGTACAGCTAAATGCCATAGAAGATGAAGCATGCATTCCCGTTCTCTGGAAAGAACTGCACTATAGCAGCGCAAAATATTGGTAGATATACATCCAGATTGAATCGGTGTAATGTCTCATAAAGGCCTTCTCACATGTCAAGTATTGTTTGATTATACACATTAGAACCTGAAATTTAATCTTCCCTTTAGCTGAGGAAATCGCTGTATAGGAGCGCTGCCTACTGAGCAACTAGTTCCAAAAGTTGATCCGCTGTAACTTATGTCAAGGTGCATCCACATGTAAATTTTTATGCAATTTTGCACAGTAGTTCCTGAGATATTGCTTTTTTCAAACTGTGGAAGTTGCTGCATAGCAGCGCCACCTGCTGATTGGTTGACACCAACTGTTGATAGGCACTAATTTATGTCAACCTGGCATCGGGAACACAAGAAGAGCTTTTGAGCGATTTCAGTATTTTTTAATTCTTTTTTTAATAAAGCGATATAGAAAAGAGTTTCCTTAAATATATAATGACCAGCGAACCGGGCAAAGACTGCTAGTACACAATAAAACTGTCGTTCTTTGAATATTTAATGTCAGTTTTTTCTAAAATGAAAATTATTTGTATTCATCATGTTAGATAATTTTAATAAATAATAATTTTAATAAATTATTTGCCCTTAGTGAATTTATATAGGAAAATATAGAAGAAAGTCTTATGATTTCCACAGCATACTTGTTTTTAATGAAAAGAAATTAATTGCAGGAATCTACATCTATAAAGGCAGATCTCCTGACTGACGTGCTTGCTCGCTCAGCAATGCCGAGTCAAACTAACGGAGACACAAATGTGTAATTTTATGATATTATTGATTAGTGACGTGATTTAAGAAGCTATTTTTTGAAGTTTCCCCGCAAACGGAGGGAGAAAAGTTGCTTCTCGCATTTCTCACCATATCTTAATGAAAGAAAACAAGAAAAAAAGCAAATATTAAAAAACCGGATATCCGGCATATTAGCCGGATATCCGGTGATTTTGATCCGGATATCCGATGATATTTCGGATATTGAAAAATCAGCCAGATATCCGGTCTATCCCTAATATTAACACTTTAATTTTATCTCTCTGCATGCAAAAAATGAGAGAGAGAGAGAGTGATATCTTTGGCAATCTGCCAATAAAACACAGACAGAAATCAGATTATTCGTTGGAACGAAGCAGTGAAATATTTTCACCAGCTTTCATGTAACGAGTTAAATAAATAATAATCAATTATTTCGTTGGTTCCATATCAGTCAAATAATTTTTTGAAATAAGTAATTGCTTTGATTATTTTACATCTTTCTAATATTTTGTTGTAAGTATTATTCTAAACCGATTGTTATGGTTTTTTTATCGCCACTTTTTCAAATTAATTCGCCACGTGGCAAGTGGCGATCGTGAGTCTTGACCTCTATTAGCAGGCATTATCAGTTGTTTATTATATTTTAGTATAATATATCTGTTTTAATTTAACATAAGTGTTTTATTATATTTTAATTAACCAATTTGATTTGTTGTTTATTTTCATTAACATAAAATTACAGTTTGTATGTTATTATACTATCACAAAAAATTAGTTTTCAATAAATCTCTAAAATCTGGTCCCGCCAAATCCGGATTTTCGAGATTCAACTGTAATTATAATACAATTTAACATGTAGAATAACTAAGTTTTTTGTAATAACTTCTGATCCCATTCTTTAAGTTTCAGGTTATATAGCTTTCAGTATAACCAAAAACATGTTTTTAAAATTTTTCAAAAAACACTATCTTAAAATTTTTTTTAATTTAATAATTTTTAAAATTTTTGCCTAACATAATGATGTTGCATATCAAATTAAACCTTGGAAAATACTCTTTAAAATGATGGGTCATAAACTTCTCTATCCCTTATAGAACTTGAGAAATTTGAGATTGAAAATGCTTACACAAGCTAAAAAATGCTGATTTTTCGAAATTTAAAAATTTAATTTAAAAAAAATTGAAAGAGAAAAAATTTCTAAAAATATATTCTCATTTATATCATCAAGGAGAATGATTCCTGCAAGTTTCATAGATATCTTAGGTGGTCAGGTTAAAAATTGAAATTTTTTGGTTGATTTCGCATGGAATCGCTTCACCCTATGTGAGAAATGCCTAGCTGGTAATCAGCCCGGGTTCGATTACCGGCTCTGGTATTTTTCACTTAATTGGTATAAAAAATCAGCCTTCCACTCCAAAATTTTCTGAAATGAACTTTAGTTACATATTTGTGCAAATAAAAGTAAGACACTTTTAAAAGTGCAAGAAAAGATTAATACACTAAAATGTTTTTAAAAGTACTATATTTTAATAATCAAATTTGTTGTTTTGCAAATTATGGCCCAAAACCACCTATAATTTTTACTCTTATATAATTGGAAGATTAATGAAGTCTATCATGCTTAAAATGAAAAATATTTATTTTAATGTTCTCATTTCATATTTAAATTTCATGCATCTTAAATTAAGCCTGAGTGTATAGGAACTTTTATATTATCTAAGAATTATCTTAGACTGATTTGCATCTGAGAATATATATAGATGCAGAGAGAAGAGAAGATATACTGAGAAGATATAATAAAGAATGAAGTTATCAGTTATTATAGCTTTGAGAATCCACTAAATAGGAAGTATCAAATATAACAATGAACCTAATTGTGTATATATACACTACTAAAGTTCTGAAACATTTCATGAAAACAAGCTGTTTGCCATTTAACTTAATTTTGTGTTCAAAAGGCCTTTTTAAATTTCAAGATGTGCAAAATTCTTCATTTGTACATCAATTATTCTTTCTTACAACTACTCGGTACTCGGGCGAGTAGAAAATGGCCGAGTATTCGGTACTTGGCCAAAGTGCTACTCGGTGCAGCACTAATCACAAATATTGTTACCATCTCATGAAGAAATATTGATTCTTTCGATAATTTATATAAATTCTGTCTTTCTTTTAATCACTCCTAACATTCTTTTGGCCATATTTAGAATAAAATTAGGAAAACATTAGGATTTTGTTTTTATTAAGCGGAGTATGCTTAGATTTTGTATATTTAAATTTCAAATTTCATAAAATTATCCCTCCTCCCTCCAACCAAAAGATAATTGATTAAAACAGAGTGTTTTAAACTGGTTAAGAGTAATGCGAAATATTAAAGCAAGGGTATTTTAAACTTTATACTGTGAAAAAATCTCAGTTGAACACCATCCGTCATATTTTGACGGGTATTAACTAGTATTATTTAAAAAATCACAAGAATTATAGCATTTTTTTTTTCTTTGCAACCTTGTTAAAAAAAAAAATTCTAAAGTAACATTAACAAAAAAAAAAAAAATATCCAGAAGAAAAAAAATTGGGTCTATATTTAAATGTTTATGTTGTAAATTTTACAATAATATGTTTGTAAATAAAGGTATTATTTACACATTCCTAGATTTTTTTTTTTTTTTTTTTAAATAACAGATGATAAAAGTACTCATTATTTAAAATAATAATTTCATAACTTTAGAAAAGCAAAAAGATTAAATTACTTTATGGACAACATATGCAACAAACATGCTTAAATTATACAGTATATAGTTTAAATGGATACAAGATAAATGATTAAAAACAATACCTGTATTAAATTCTTTAAAATTTAAATTGGTAATCTGAACTTTACTTGCATGAAGTGAAAAATCAAACTGCTAGCAAGCATACACTTTCAAGACACAAAAAGCACCATTATTATTTAGTGCCTTGAAAAATGCAGCCAGCTGGCCAAAAGAATAGTATTTACACACAACTCTGACCTAAAAAAAAAAAAGCATATAATCAGTATTGCATAAAAATAAAAAATCAATAAAATAAGAACGAAAATAATACACATATACATTTTTAGAAAATATTATCTTTATTTAAATTAAATAAGAAATGGTTATCGGAACTGTCGCATGCCGACTATATATATCTTTTTAATTCAAATCCTACAAATTGGTGTAAGAACACCTAGATATAGTACAGAACATTTGGAGAAAAACCTCAAATCCTTAAATGTAGACAACATTTTTGAATGTAAACAAATATATTTTAAAGAAAAATTCGATGACAAAGTTAATGACCAAAAGAAAAAAGAAATCCTAGCAGTGGCGGATCCAGAACTTGACTTTTGATGGGGGGGGGGGGGGGGGGCTAAGATTTTTCAAAGTGTTATGCTAGACCAATACAAAATTTACAATTGCAATATTCAATTGTGAATGTCAGGGGGGGGGGGCTTCAGCCCCCTAGCCCCCCCCCTCCTTAAATCCGCCACTGAATCCTAGAAACTGCCATATGAAATAGAGTTAGTATTTGATATGAGGTTGCTATTGAAGACAACCGAAAATTTCACTAGTGAACAAATGATCACAGGTAATGAAATAACAAATGTACTGAAATTGTAACTATGCCCTAGTTCCCAGAAACAAGCGATCCAGATACATAAGGCTGATTGTGACTCTACTTTGTGACTAGGAAAGGGGGTGGCTTCAGCCCCCTAGCCCCCCCCCCCTCCTTAAATCCGCCACTGAATCCTAGAAACTGCCATATGAAATAGAGTTAGTATTTGATATGAGGTTGTTATTGAAGACAACCGAAAATTTCACTAGTGAACAAATGATCACAGGTAATGAAATAACAAATGTACTGAAATTGTAACTATGCCCTAGTTCCCAGAAACAAGCGATCCAGATACATAGGGCTGATTGTGACTCTACTTTAAAATTCCTGAAGTTAAATAAATAAAGTATAAGAGATTCAATAGCAATTAAATTATTTTACGATTATATATTACATAATTTATAAAAAATTATATATTTCCATCTGAAGTAAATCTGAAATACCAGTAAATTACAAAAGATATTTCTGAATTTATAATTTACAAGGTTTTCCCTAACAGTTACTGAAATAGTAATTGCAAAAAAATCCTAAGATCATTAAAGAAAATTTACACACCATCACTGCCAGTTACAGAATCAGATTGCAAAGAAGAAATATTCAGGGTTCCCACTCAATTTCAAGAATAAAATTACCTGACTTTTCCAGATGTATTTTTAGAAAATTCCGGTCACAAAATTTGATTTGTGACCAAAAAAAAAAAAAAAAAAAACTCACAACATAAGACATAACATAGCTTGTGACATAAAAGACAAAATAGTAATGAAACTCGTGACCCATGGGAACTCTATATTCACTTTCAGCCAAGGAATAGTTAGAAAATCAGTAAGTATTTGAAATTTCAGAAAAACAAAGTTGTGTTACATAACAAGAAATTAGCACTATTATACAAACAGCAATAAAAAAATAAACGAAATTTTAAGGTCTCGAAACTATCTACTATTGTGAACTTGTGTATACAACTCTTACTATTTGAAAAATTGTAAGAGAATGTGTAAAATGAAATACATTAAATTCTTACGAAGACTATTACTACAGTATATCAGTTTTTTTTTTTTTTTTTTGAGTATCACTTATATCGGTATAAGGATTTATTATAAATATTTTTAACAAAATCACTAAAATATGTAAAATTCTAAAATTCGCAAACATATCCGGCCTCAATTAGTCAGGTCACATATACTGTATTCCAATGCAAATAAAGAAATGATCAATGAAACAATTCTTACTCTAATATTTTGATAAAACTGCAAAAAAAGAATTAAATAATTTTTTGTTTGCAAACAGTCGTAGTACAGTCACATTTCGTTCCACATGATTTTGTTTTCATTCCTAATAAATATGTAACAAATACTTTACATTACTTTAAATTTCTGTAAAAGATAAAAAACAGTTTACATTATTTATATAATTTATGCTTATCGAATAATACTCAAAACCTAGCTTTGAACTTAAAGAAATTTACAGCCTCAAGACAATATAGTAATATAGAAAATGCAATATCATTGCACATGCTCAATTTCAGAATGCAAAACAAATCTGTACCACAGACTAATAATCAATATATCATTATACTTAACTTATACAGTATATATATATATATACAATACAAATATATTTTAAAAACACTTACTTACTGATATAAATATGATTAATTATACCTAATTATTATTAGTCTTTTACTCGCAGAAGCCAATTCCTTTTCTATCCCATTAATGCGGTAAATAAAAATGAGTAAAGACATTCGCTGCGGACGCGCACGCGCTCTGATTCCCAATATTAAACGTTGCCATATTTTGTAATTCATCAACCTTACGCCAAGGCGTTTTTCGCCAAAATTTGGCTTGATTTGGTCCATTCGAGTACAATGCGTAAATTCGCATCGAAATCTGGCAAAAGTCTGCATAAAAGGGCTCTCCTGGCCAAATGGTTTAACTTTGGCAGGTCCCTGCTGGTCTGTTATGAAACTAGAATATCTTTTGCACATTCTGGAAGTGATTGCGATCGCAAAGCTCTATTAGCTGCTGTGGAATCGACTTTTAAAAATGAGAGGGCGTAAAATTCGACAAAAAAATTTGGCGACGAAATCGAGCACATGCCTTCAAAAAAGGGCTCTCCTGGCCAAATGGTTTAACTTTGGCAGGTCCCTCGTGCTTTATCATGAAAGTAGACTTCGTGGGGCAGATTCTGGAAGTGATTGCGATCGCAAAGCTCTATTAGTTGCTTTGGAATCGGCTTTTGAAAAAAATTCTGCGAAAATCGCAAAAATTTTGGGTATCGAAATCTGGCAAAAGTCTGCATAAAAGGGCTCTCCTGGCCAAATGGTTTAACTTTGGCAGGTCCCTGCTGGTCTGTTATGAAACTAGAATATCTTTTGCACATTCTGGAAGTGATTGCGATCGCAAAGCTCTATTAGCTGCTGTGGAATCGACTTTTAAAAATGAGAGGGCGTAAAATTCGACAAAAAAATTTGGCGACGAAATCGAGCACATGCCTTCAAAAAAGGGCTCTCCTGGCCAAATGGTTTAACTTTGGCAGGTCCCTCGTGCTTTATCATGAAAGTAGACTTCGTGGGGCAGATTCTGGAAGTGATTGCGATCGCAAAGCTCTATTAGTTGCTTTGGAATCGGCTTTTGAAAAAAATTCTGCGAAAATCGCAAAAATTTTGGGTATCGAAATCTGGCAAAAGTCTGCATAAAAGGGCTCTCCTGGCCAAATGGTTTAACTTTGGCAGGTCCCTGCTGGTCTGTTATGAAACTAGAATATCTTTTGCACATTCTGGAAGTGATTGCGATCGCAAAGCTCTATTAGCTGCTGTGGAATCGACTTTTAAAAATGAGAGGGCGTAAAATTCGACAAAAAAATTTGGCGACGAAATCGAGCACATGCCTTCAAAAAAGGGCTCTCCTGGCCAAATGGTTTAACTTTGGCAGGTCCCTCGTGCTTTATCATGAAAGTAGACTTCGTGGGGCAGATTCTGGAAGTGATTGCGATCGCAAAGCTCTATTAGTTGCTTTGGAATCGGCTTTTGAAAAAAATTCTGCGAAAATCGCAAAAATTTTGGGTATCGAAATCTGGCAAAAGTCTGCATAAAAGGGCTCTCCTGGCCAAATGGTTTAACTTTGGCAGGTCCCTGCTGGTCTGTTATGAAACTAGAATATCTTTTGCACATTCTGGAAGTGATTGCGATCGCAAAGCTCTATTAGCTGCTGTGGAATCGACTTTTAAAAATGAGAGGGCGTAAAATTCGACAAAAAAATTTGGCGACGAAATCGAGCACATGCCTTCAAAAAAGGGCTCTCCTGGCCAAATGGTTTAACTTTGGCAGGTCCCTCGTGCTTTATCATGAAAGTAGACTTCGTGGGGCAGATTCTGGAAGTGATTGCGATCGCAAAGCTCTATTAGTTGCTTTGGAATCGGCTTTTGAAAAAAATTCTGCGAAAATCGCAAAAATTTTGGGTATCGAAATCTGGCAAAAGTCTGCATAAAAGGGCTCTCCTGGCCAAATGGTTTAACTTTGGCAGGTCCCTGCTGGTCTGTTATGAAACTAGAATATCTTTTGCACATTCTGGAAGTGATTGCGATCGCAAAGCTCTATTAGCTGCTGTGGAATCGACTTTTAAAAATGAGAGGGCGTAAAATTCGACAAAAAAATTTGGCGACGAAATCGAGCACATGCCTTCAAAAAAGGGCTCTCCTGGCCAAATGGTTTAACTTTGGCAGGTCCCTCGTGCTTTATCATGAAAGTAGACTTCGTGGGGCAGATTCTGGAAGTGATTGCGATCGCAAAGCTCTATTAGTTGCTTTGGAATCGGCTTTTGAAAAAAATTCTGCGAAAATCGCAAAAATTTTGGGTATCGAAATCTGGCAAAAGTCTGCATAAAAGGGCTCTCCTGGCCAAATGGTTTAACTTTGGCAGGTCCCTGCTGGTCTGTTATGAAACTAGAATATCTTTTGCACCTTCTGGAAGTGATTGCGATCGCAAAGCTCTATTAGCTGCTGTGGAATCGACTTTTAAAAATGAGAGGGCGTAAAATTCGACAAAAAAATTTGGCGACGAAATCGAGCACATGCCTTCAAAAAAGGGCTCTCCTGGCCAAATGGTTTAACTTTGGCAGGTCCCTCGTGCTTTATCATGAAAGTAGACTTCGTGGGGCAGATTCTGGAAGTGATTGCGATCGCAAAGCTCTATTAGTTGCTTTGGAATCGGCTTTTGAAAAAAATTCTGCGAAAATCGCAAAAATTTTGGGTATCGAAATCTGGCAAAAGTCTGCATAAAAGGGCTCTCCTGGCCAAATGGTTTAACTTTGGCAGGTCCCTGCTGGTCTGTTATGAAACTAGAATATCTTTTGCACATTCTGGAAGTGATTGCGATCGCAAAGCTCTATTAGCTGCTGTGGAATCGACTTTTAAAAATGAGAGGGCGTAAAATTCGACAAAAAAATTTGGCGACGAAATCGAGCACATGCCTTCAAAAAAGGGCTCTCCTGGCCAAATGGTTTAACTTTGGCAGGTCCCTCGTGCTTTATCATGAAAGTAGACTTCGTGGGGCAGATTCTGGAAGTGATTGCGATCGCAAAGCTCTATTAGTTGCTTTGGAATCGGCTTTTGAAAAAAATTCTGCGAAAATCGCAAAAATTTTGGGTATCGAAATCTGGCAAAAGTCTGCATAAAAGGGCTCTCCTGGCCAAATGGTTTAACTTTGGCAGGTCCCTGCTGGTCTGTTATGAAACTAGAATATCTTTTGCACATTCTGGAAGTGATTGCGATCGCAAAGCTCTATTAGCTGCTGTGGAATCGACTTTTAAAAATGAGAGGGCGTAAAATTCGACAAAAAAATTTGGCGACGAAATCGAGCACATGCCTTCAAAAAAGGGCTCTCCTGGCCAAATGGTTTAACTTTGGCAGGTCCCTCGTGCTTTATCATGAAAGTAGACTTCGTGGGGCAGATTCTGGAAGTGATTGCGATCGCAAAGCTCTATTAGTTGCTTTGGAATCGGCTTTTGAAAAAAATTCTGCGAAAATCGCAAAAATTTTGGGTATCGAAATCTGGCAAAAGTCTGCATAAAAGGGCTCTCCTGGCCAAATGGTTTAACTTTGGCAGGTCCCTGCTGGTCTGTTATGAAACTAGAATATCTTTTGCACATTCTGGAAGTGATTGCGATCGCAAAGCTCTATTAGCTGCTGTGGAATCGACTTTTAAAAATGAGAGGGCGTAAAATTCGACAAAAAAATTTGGCGACGAAATCGAGCACATGCCTTCAAAAAAGGGCTCTCCTGGCCAAATGGTTTAACTTTGGCAGGTCCCTCGTGCTTTATCATGAAAGTAGACTTCGTGGGGCAGATTCTGGAAGTGATTGCGATCGCAAAGCTCTATTAGTTGCTTTGGAATCGGCTTTTGAAAAAAATTCTGCGAAAATCGCAAAAATTTTGGGTATCGAAATCTGGCAAAAGTCTGCATAAAAGGGCTCTCCTGGCCAAATGGTTTAACTTTGGCAGGTCCCTGCTGGTCTGTTATGAAACTAGAATATCTTTTGCACATTCTGGAAGTGATTGCGATCGCAAAGCTCTATTAGCTGCTGTGGAATCGACTTTTAAAAATGAGAGGGCGTAAAATTCGACAAAAAAATTTGGCGACGAAATCGAGCACATGCCTTCAAAAAAGGGCTCTCCTGGCCAAATGGTTTAACTTTGGCAGGTCCCTCGTGCTTTATCATGAAAGTAGACTTCGTGGGGCAGATTCTGGAAGTGATTGCGATCGCAAAGCTCTATTAGTTGCTTTGGAATCGGCTTTTGAAAAAAATTCTGCGAAAATCGCAAAAATTTTGGGTATCGAAATCTGGCAAAAGTCTGCATAAAAGGGCTCTCCTGGCCAAATGGTTTAACTTTGGCAGGTCCCTGCTGGTCTGTTATGAAACTAGAATATCTTTTGCACATTCTGGAAGTGATTGCGATCGCAAAGCTCTATTAGCTGCTGTGGAATCGACTTTTAAAAATGAGAGGGCGTAAAATTCGACAAAAAAATTTGGCGACGAAATCGAGCACATGCCTTCAAAAAAGGGCTCTCCTGGCCAAATGGTTTAACTTTGGCAGGTCCCTCGTGCTTTATCATGAAAGTAGACTTCGTGGGGCAGATTCTGGAAGTGATTGCGATCGCAAAGCTCTATTAGTTGCTTTGGAATCGGCTTTTGAAAAAAATTCTGCGAAAATCGCAAAAATTTTGGGTATCGAAATCTGGCAAAAGTCTGCATAAAAGGGCTCTCCTGGCCAAATGGTTTAACTTTGGCAGGTCCCTGCTGGTCTGTTATGAAACTAGAATATCTTTTGCACATTCTGGAAGTGATTGCGATCGCAAAGCTCTATTAGCTGCTGTGGAATCGACTTTTAAAAATGAGAGGGCGTAAAATTCGACAAAAAAATTTGGCGACGAAATCGAGCACATGCCTTCAAAAAAGGGCTCTCCTGGCCAAATGGTTTAACTTTGGCAGGTCCCTCGTGCTTTATCATGAAAGTAGACTTCGTGGGGCAGATTCTGGAAGTGATTGCGATCGCAAAGCTCTATTAGTTGCTTTGGAATCGGCTTTTGAAAAAAATTCTGCGAAAATCGCAAAAATTTTGGGTATCGAAATCTGGCAAAAGTCTGCATAAAAGGGCTCTCCTGGCCAAATGGTTTAACTTTGGCAGGTCCCTGCTGGTCTGTTATGAAACTAGAATATCTTTTGCACATTCTGGAAGTGATTGCGATCGCAAAGCTCTATTAGCTGCTGTGGAATCGACTTTTAAAAATGAGAGGGCGTAAAATTCGACAAAAAAATTTGGCGACGAAATCGAGCACATGCCTTCAAAAAAGGGCTCTCCTGGCCAAATGGTTTAACTTTGGCAGGTCCCTCGTGCTTTATCATGAAAGTAGACTTCGTGGGGCAGATTCTGGAAGTGATTGCGATCGCAAAGCTCTATTAGTTGCTTTGGAATCGGCTTTTGAAAAAAATTCTGCGAAAATCGCAAAAATTTTGGGTATCGAAATCTGGCAAAAGTCTGCATAAAAGGGCTCTCCTGGCCAAATGGTTTAACTTTGGCAGGTCCCTGCTGGTCTGTTATGAAACTAGAATATCTTTTGCACATTCTGGAAGTGATTGCGATCGCAAAGCTCTATTAGCTGCTGTGGAATCGACTTTTAAAAATGAGAGGGCGTAAAATTCGACAAAAAAATTTGGCGACGAAATCGAGCACATGCCTTCAAAAAAGGGCTCTCCTGGCCAAATGGTTTAACTTTGGCAGGTCCCTCGTGCTTTATCATGAAAGTAGACTTCGTGGGGCAGATTCTGGAAGTGATTGCGATCGCAAAGCTCTATTAGTTGCTTTGGAATCGGCTTTTGAAAAAAATTCTGCGAAAATCGCAAAAATTTTGGGTATCGAAATCTGGCAAAAGTCTGCATAAAAGGGCTCTCCTGGCCAAATGGTTTAACTTTGGCAGGTCCCTGCTGGTCTGTTATGAAACTAGAATATCTTTTGCACATTCTGGAAGTGATTGCGATCGCAAAGCTCTATTAGTTGCTTTGGAATCGGCTTTTGAAAAAAATTCTGCGAAAATCGCAAAAATTTTGGGTATCGAAATCTGGCAAAAGTCTGCATAAAAGGGCTCTCCTGGCCAAATGGTTTAACTTTGGCAGGTCCCTGCTGGTCTGTTATGAAACTAGAATATCTTTTGCACATTCTGGAAGTGATTGCGATCGCAAAGCTCTATTAGCTGCTGTGGAATCGACTTTTAAAAATGAGAGGGCGTAAAATTCGACAAAAAAATTTGGCGACGAAATCGAGCACATGCCTTCAAAAAAGGGCTCTCCTGGCCAAATGGTTTAACTTTGGCAGGTCCCTCGTGCTTTATCATGAAAGTAGACTTCGTGGGGCAGATTCTGGAAGTGATTGCGATCGCAAAGCTCTATTAGTTGCTTTGGAATCGGCTTTTGAAAAAAATTCTGCGAAAATCGCAAAAATTTTGGGTATCGAAATCTGGCAAAAGTCTGCATAAAAGGGCTCTCCTGGCCAAATGGTTTAACTTTGGCAGGTCCCTGCTGGTCTGTTATGAAACTAGAATATCTTTTGCACATTCTGGAAGTGATTGCGATCGCAAAGCTCTATTAGCTGCTGTGGAATCGACTTTTAAAAATGAGAGGGCGTAAAATTCGACAAAAAAATTTGGCGACGAAATCGAGCACATGCCTTCAAAAAAGGGCTCTCCTGGCCAAATGGTTTAACTTTGGCAGGTCCCTCGTGCTTTATCATGAAAGTAGACTTCGTGGGGCAGATTCTGGAAGTGATTGCGATCGCAAAGCTCTATTAGTTGCTTTGGAATCGGCTTTTGAAAAAAATTCTGCGAAAATCGCAAAAATTTTGGGTATCGAAATCTGGCAAAAGTCTGCATAAAAGGGCTCTCCTGGCCAAATGGTTTAACTTTGGCAGGTCCCTGCTGGTCTGTTATGAAACTAGAATATCTTTTGCACATTCTGGAAGTGATTGCGATCGCAAAGCTCTATTAGCTGCTGTGGAATCGACTTTTAAAAATGAGAGGGCGTAAAATTCGACAAAAAAATTTGGCGACGAAATCGAGCACATGCCTTCAAAAAAGGGCTCTCCTGGCCAAATGGTTTAACTTTGGCAGGTCCCTCGTGCTTTATCATGAAAGTAGACTTCGTGGGGCAGATTCTGGAAGTGATTGCGATCGCAAAGCTCTATTAGTTGCTTTGGAATCGGCTTTTGAAAAAAATTCTGCGAAAATCGCAAAAATTTTGGGTATCGAAATCTGGCAAAAGTCTGCATAAAAGGGCTCTCCTGGCCAAATGGTTTAACTTTGGCAGGTCCCTGCTGGTCTGTTATGAAACTAGAATATCTTTTGCACATTCTGGAAGTGATTGCGATCGCAAAGCTCTATTAGCTGCTGTGGAATCGACTTTTAAAAATGAGAGGGCGTAAAATTCGACAAAAAAATTTGGCGACGAAATCGAGCACATGCCTTCAAAAAAGGGCTCTCCTGGCCAAATGGTTTAACTTTGGCAGGTCCCTCGTGCTTTATCATGAAAGTAGACTTCGTGGGGCAGATTCTGGAAGTGATTGCGATCGCAAAGCTCTATTAGTTGCTTTGGAATCGGCTTTTGAAAAAAATTCTGCGAAAATCGCAAAAATTTTGGGTATCGAAATCTGGCAAAAGTCTGCATAAAAGGGCTCTCCTGGCCAAATGGTTTAACTTTGGCAGGTCCCTGCTGGTCTGTTATGAAACTAGAATATCTTTTGCACATTCTGGAAGTGATTGCGATCGCAAAGCTCTATTAGCTGCTGTGGAATCGACTTTTAAAAATGAGAGGGCGTAAAATTCGACAAAAAAATTTGGCGACGAAATCGAGCACATGCCTTCAAAAAAGGGCTCTCCTGGCCAAATGGTTTAACTTTGGCAGGTCCCTCGTGCTTTATCATGAAAGTAGACTTCGTGGGGCAGATTCTGGAAGTGATTGCGATCGCAAAGCTCTATTAGTTGCTTTGGAATCGGCTTTTGAAAAAAATTCTGCGAAAATCGCAAAAATTTTGGGTATCGAAATCTGGCAAAAGTCTGCATAAAAGGGCTCTCCTGGCCAAATGGTTTAACTTTGGCAGGTCCCTGCTGGTCTGTTATGAAACTAGAATATCTTTTGCACATTCTGGAAGTGATTGCGATCGCAAAGCTCTATTAGCTGCTGTGGAATCGACTTTTAAAAATGAGAGGGCGTAAAATTCGACAAAAAAATTTGGCGACGAAATCGAGCACATGCCTTCAAAAAAGGGCTCTCCTGGCCAAATGGTTTAACTTTGGCAGGTCCCTCGTGCTTTATCATGAAAGTAGACTTCGTGGGGCAGATTCTGGAAGTGATTGCGATCGCAAAGCTCTATTAGTTGCTTTGGAATCGGCTTTTGAAAAAAATTCTGCGAAAATCGCAAAAATTTTGGGTATCGAAATCTGGCAAAAGTCTGCATAAAAGGGCTCTCCTGGCCAAATGGTTTAACTTTGGCAGGTCCCTGCTGGTCTGTTATGAAACTAGAATATCTTTTGCACATTCTGGAAGTGATTGCGATCGCAAAGCTCTATTAGCTGCTGTGGAATCGACTTTTAAAAATGAGAGGGCGTAAAATTCGACAAAAAAATTTGGCGACGAAATCGAGCACATGCCTTCAAAAAAGGGCTCTCCTGGCCAAATGGTTTAACTTTGGCAGGTCCCTCGTGCTTTATCATGAAAGTAGACTTCGTGGGGCAGATTCTGGAAGTGATTGCGATCGCAAAGCTCTATTAGTTGCTTTGGAATCGGCTTTTGAAAAAAATTCTGCGAAAATCGCAAAAATTTTGGGTATCGAAATCTGGCAAAAGTCTGCATAAAAGGGCTCTCCTGGCCAAATGGTTTAACTTTGGCAGGTCCCTGCTGGTCTGTTATGAAACTAGAATATCTTTTGCACATTCTGGAAGTGATTGCGATCGCAAAGCTCTATTAGCTGCTGTGGAATCGACTTTTAAAAATGAGAGGGCGTAAAATTCGACAAAAAAATTTGGCGACGAAATCGAGCACATGCCTTCAAAAAAGGGCTCTCCTGGCCAAATGGTTTAACTTTGGCAGGTCCCTCGTGCTTTATCATGAAAGTAGACTTCGTGGGGCAGATTCTGGAAGTGATTGCGATCGCAAAGCTCTATTAGTTGCTTTGGAATCGGCTTTTGAAAAAAATTCTGCGAAAATCGCAAAAATTTTGGGTATCGAAATCTGGCAAAAGTCTGCATAAAAGGGCTCTCCTGGCCAAATGGTTTAACTTTGGCAGGTCCCTGCTGGTCTGTTATGAAACTAGAATATCTTTTGCACATTCTGGAAGTGATTGCGATCGCAAAGCTCTATTAGCTGCTGTGGAATCGACTTTTAAAAATGAGAGGGCGTAAAATTCGACAAAAAAATTTGGCGACGAAATCGAGCACATGCCTTCAAAAAAGGGCTCTCCTGGCCAAATGGTTTAACTTTGGCAGGTCCCTCGTGCTTTATCATGAAAGTAGACTTCGTGGGGCAGATTCTGGAAGTGATTGCGATCGCAAAGCTCTATTAGTTGCTTTGGAATCGGCTTTTGAAAAAAATTCTGCGAAAATCGCAAAAATTTTGGGTATCGAAATCTGGCAAAAGTCTGCATAAAAGGGCTCTCCTGGCCAAATGGTTTAACTTTGGCAGGTCCCTGCTGGTCTGTTATGAAACTAGAATATCTTTTGCACATTCTGGAAGTGATTGCGATCGCAAAGCTCTATTAGCTGCTGTGGAATCGACTTTTAAAAATGAGAGGGCGTAAAATTCGACAAAAAAATTTGGCGACGAAATCGAGCACATGCCTTCAAAAAAGGGCTCTCCTGGCCAAATGGTTTAACTTTGGCAGGTCCCTCGTGCTTTATCATGAAAGTAGACTTCGTGGGGCAGATTCTGGAAGTGATTGCGATCGCAAAGCTCTATTAGTTGCTTTGGAATCGGCTTTTGAAAAAAATTCTGCGAAAATCGCAAAAATTTTGGGTATCGAAATCTGGCAAAAGTCTGCATAAAAGGGCTCTCCTGGCCAAATGGTTTAACTTTGGCAGGTCCCTGCTGGTCTGTTATGAAACTAGAATATCTTTTGCACATTCTGGAAGTGATTGCGATCGCAAAGCTCTATTAGCTGCTGTGGAATCGACTTTTAAAAATGAGAGGGCGTAAAATTCGACAAAAAAATTTGGCGACGAAATCGAGCACATGCCTTCAAAAAAGGGCTCTCCTGGCCAAATGGTTTAACTTTGGCAGGTCCCTCGTGCTTTATCATGAAAGTAGACTTCGTGGGGCAGATTCTGGAAGTGATTGCGATCGCAAAGCTCTATTAGTTGCTTTGGAATCGGCTTTTGAAAAAAATTCTGCGAAAATCGCAAAAATTTTGGGTATCGAAATCTGGCAAAAGTCTGCATAAAAGGGCTCTCCTGGCCAAATGGTTTAACTTTGGCAGGTCCCTGCTGGTCTGTTATGAAACTAGAATATCTTTTGCACATTCTGGAAGTGATTGCGATCGCAAAGCTCTATTAGCTGCTGTGGAATCGACTTTTAAAAATGAGAGGGCGTAAAATTCGACAAAAAAATTTGGCGACGAAATCGAGCACATGCCTTCAAAAAAGGGCTCTCCTGGCCAAATGGTTTAACTTTGGCAGGTCCCTCGTGCTTTATCATGAAAGTAGACTTCGTGGGGCAGATTCTGGAAGTGATTGCGATCGCAAAGCTCTATTAGTTGCTTTGGAATCGGCTTTTGAAAAAAATTCTGCGAAAATCGCAAAAATTTTGGGTATCGAAATCTGGCAAAAGTCTGCATAAAAGGGCTCTCCTGGCCAAATGGTTTAACTTTGGCAGGTCCCTGCTGGTCTGTTATGAAACTAGAATATCTTTTGCACATTCTGGAAGTGATTGCGATCGCAAAGCTCTATTAGCTGCTGTGGAATCGACTTTTAAAAATGAGAGGGCGTAAAATTCGACAAAAAAATTTGGCGACGAAATCGAGCACATGCCTTCAAAAAAGGGCTCTCCTGGCCAAATGGTTTAACTTTGGCAGGTCCCTCGTGCTTTATCATGAAAGTAGACTTCGTGGGGCAGATTCTGGAAGTGATTGCGATCGCAAAGCTCTATTAGTTGCTTTGGAATCGGCTTTTGAAAAAAATTCTGCGAAAATCGCAAAAATTTTGGGTATCGAAATCTGGCAAAAGTCTGCATAAAAGGGCTCTCCTGGCCAAATGGTTTAACTTTGGCAGGTCCCTGCTGGTCTGTTATGAAACTAGAATATCTTTTGCACATTCTGGAAGTGATTGCGATCGCAAAGCTCTATTAGCTGCTGTGGAATCGACTTTTAAAAATGAGAGGGCGTAAAATTCGACAAAAAAATTTGGCGACGAAATCGAGCACATGCCTTCAAAAAAGGGCTCTCCTGGCCAAATGGTTTAACTTTGGCAGGTCCCTCGTGCTTTATCATGAAAGTAGACTTCGTGGGGCAGATTCTGGAAGTGATTGCGATCGCAAAGCTCTATTAGTTGCTTTGGAATCGGCTTTTGAAAAAAATTCTGCGAAAATCGCAAAAATTTTGGGTATCGAAATCTGGCAAAAGTCTGCATAAAAGGGCTCTCCTGGCCAAATGGTTTAACTTTGGCAGGTCCCTGCTGGTCTGTTATGAAACTAGAATATCTTTTGCACATTCTGGAAGTGATTGCGATCGCAAAGCTCTATTAGCTGCTGTGGAATCGACTTTTAAAAATGAGAGGGCGTAAAATTCGACAAAAAAATTTGGCGACGAAATCGAGCACATGCCTTCAAAAAAGGGCTCTCCTGGCCAAATGGTTTAACTTTGGCAGGTCCCTCGTGCTTTATCATGAAAGTAGACTTCGTGGGGCAGATTCTGGAAGTGATTGCGATCGCAAAGCTCTATTAGTTGCTTTGGAATCGGCTTTTGAAAAAAATTCTGCGAAAATCGCAAAAATTTTGGGTATCGAAATCTGGCAAAAGTCTGCATAAAAGGGCTCTCCTGGCCAAATGGTTTAACTTTGGCAGGTCCCTGCTGGTCTGTTATGAAACTAGAATATCTTTTGCACATTCTGGAAGTGATTGCGATCGCAAAGCTCTATTAGCTGCTGTGGAATCGACTTTTAAAAATGAGAGGGCGTAAAATTCGACAAAAAAATTTGGCGACGAAATCGAGCACATGCCTTCAAAAAAGGGCTCTCCTGGCCAAATGGTTTAACTTTGGCAGGTCCCTCGTGCTTTATCATGAAAGTAGACTTCGTGGGGCAGATTCTGGAAGTGATTGCGATCGCAAAGCTCTATTAGTTGCTTTGGAATCGGCTTTTGAAAAAAATTCTGCGAAAATCGCAAAAATTTTGGGTATCGAAATCTGGCAAAAGTCTGCATAAAAGGGCTCTCCTGGCCAAATGGTTTAACTTTGGCAGGTCCCTGCTGGTCTGTTATGAAACTAGAATATCTTTTGCACATTCTGGAAGTGATTGCGATCGCAAAGCTCTATTAGCTGCTGTGGAATCGACTTTTAAAAATGAGAGGGCGTAAAATTCGACAAAAAAATTTGGCGACGAAATCGAGCACATGCCTTCAAAAAAGGGCTCTCCTGGCCAAATGGTTTAACTTTGGCAGGTCCCTCGTGCTTTATCATGAAAGTAGACTTCGTGGGGCAGATTCTGGAAGTGATTGCGATCGCAAAGCTCTATTAGTTGCTTTGGAATCGGCTTTTGAAAAAAATTCTGCGAAAATCGCAAAAATTTTGGGTATCGAAATCTGGCAAAAGTCTGCATAAAAGGGCTCTCCTGGCCAAATGGTTTAACTTTGGCAGGTCCCTGCTGGTCTGTTATGAAACTAGAATATCTTTTGCACATTCTGGAAGTGATTGCGATCGCAAAGCTCTATTAGCTGCTGTGGAATCGACTTTTAAAAATGAGAGGGCGTAAAATTCGACAAAAAAATTTGGCGACGAAATCGAGCACATGCCTTCAAAAAAGGGCTCTCCTGGCCAAATGGTTTAACTTTGGCAGGTCCCTCGTGCTTTATCATGAAAGTAGACTTCGTGGGGCAGATTCTGGAAGTGATTGCGATCGCAAAGCTCTATTAGTTGCTTTGGAATCGGCTTTTGAAAAAAATTCTGCGAAAATCGCAAAAATTTTGGGTATCGAAATCTGGCAAAAGTCTGCATAAAAGGGCTCTCCTGGCCAAATGGTTTAACTTTGGCAGGTCCCTGCTGGTCTGTTATGAAACTAGAATATCTTTTGCACATTCTGGAAGTGATTGCGATCGCAAAGCTCTATTAGCTGCTGTGGAATCGACTTTTAAAAATGAGAGGGCGTAAAATTCGACAAAAAAATTTGGCGACGAAATCGAGCACATGCCTTCAAAAAAGGGCTCTCCTGGCCAAATGGTTTAACTTTGGCAGGTCCCTCGTGCTTTATCATGAAAGTAGACTTCGTGGGGCAGATTCTGGAAGTGATTGCGATCGCAAAGCTCTATTAGTTGCTTTGGAATCGGCTTTTGAAAAAAATTCTGCGAAAATCGCAAAAATTTTGGGTATCGAAATCTGGCAAAAGTCTGCATAAAAGGGCTCTCCTGGCCAAATGGTTTAACTTTGGCAGGTCCCTGCTGGTCTGTTATGAAACTAGAATATCTTTTGCACATTCTGGAAGTGATTGCGATCGCAAAGCTCTATTAGCTGCTGTGGAATCGACTTTTAAAAATGAGAGGGCGTAAAATTCGACAAAAAAATTTGGCGACGAAATCGAGCACATGCCTTCAAAAAAGGGCTCTCCTGGCCAAATGGTTTAACTTTGGCAGGTCCCTCGTGCTTTATCATGAAAGTAGACTTCGTGGGGCAGATTCTGGAAGTGATTGCGATCGCAAAGCTCTATTAGTTGCTTTGGAATCGGCTTTTGAAAAAAATTCTGCGAAAATCGCAAAAATTTTGGGTATCGAAATCTGGCAAAAGTCTGCATAAAAGGGCTCTCCTGGCCAAATGGTTTAACTTTGGCAGGTCCCTGCTGGTCTGTTATGAAACTAGAATATCTTTTGCACATTCTGGAAGTGATTGCGATCGCAAAGCTCTATTAGCTGCTGTGGAATCGACTTTTAAAAATGAGAGGGCGTAAAATTCGACAAAAAAATTTGGCGACGAAATCGAGCACATGCCTTCAAAAAAGGGCTCTCCTGGCCAAATGGTTTAACTTTGGCAGGTCCCTCGTGCTTTATCATGAAAGTAGACTTCGTGGGGCAGATTCTGGAAGTGATTGCGATCGCAAAGCTCTATTAGTTGCTTTGGAATCGGCTTTTGAAAAAAATTCTGCGAAAATCGCAAAAATTTTGGGTATCGAAATCTGGCAAAAGTCTGCATAAAAGGGCTCTCCTGGCCAAATGGTTTAACTTTGGCAGGTCCCTGCTGGTCTGTTATGAAACTAGAATATCTTTTGCACATTCTGGAAGTGATTGCGATCGCAAAGCTCTATTAGCTGCTGTGGAATCGACTTTTAAAAATGAGAGGGCGTAAAATTCGACAAAAAAATTTGGCGACGAAATCGAGCACATGCCTTCAAAAAAGGGCTCTCCTGGCCAAATGGTTTAACTTTGGCAGGTCCCTCGTGCTTTATCATGAAAGTAGACTTCGTGGGGCAGATTCTGGAAGTGATTGCGATCGCAAAGCTCTATTAGTTGCTTTGGAATCGGCTTTTGAAAAAAATTCTGCGAAAATCGCAAAAATTTTGGGTATCGAAATCTGGCAAAAGTCTGCATAAAAGGGCTCTCCTGGCCAAATGGTTTAACTTTGGCAGGTCCCTGCTGGTCTGTTATGAAACTAGAATATCTTTTGCACATTCTGGAAGTGATTGCGATCGCAAAGCTCTATTAGCTGCTGTGGAATCGACTTTTAAAAATGAGAGGGCGTAAAATTCGACAAAAAAATTTGGCGACGAAATCGAGCACATGCCTTCAAAAAAGGGCTCTCCTGGCCAAATGGTTTAACTTTGGCAGGTCCCTCGTGCTTTATCATGAAAGTAGACTTCGTGGGGCAGATTCTGGAAGTGATTGCGATCGCAAAGCTCTATTAGTTGCTTTGGAATCGGCTTTTGAAAAAAATTCTGCGAAAATCGCAAAAATTTTGGGTATCGAAATCTGGCAAAAGTCTGCATAAAAGGGCTCTCCTGGCCAAATGGTTTAACTTTGGCAGGTCCCTGCTGGTCTGTTATGAAACTAGAATATCTTTTGCACATTCTGGAAGTGATTGCGATCGCAAAGCTCTATTAGCTGCTGTGGAATCGACTTTTAAAAATGAGAGGGCGTAAAATTCGACAAAAAAATTTGGCGACGAAATCGAGCACATGCCTTCAAAAAAGGGCTCTCCTGGCCAAATGGTTTAACTTTGGCAGGTCCCTCGTGCTTTATCATGAAAGTAGACTTCGTGGGGCAGATTCTGGAAGTGATTGCGATCGCAAAGCTCTATTAGTTGCTTTGGAATCGGCTTTTGAAAAAAATTCTGCGAAAATCGCAAAATTTTGGGTATCGAAATCTGGCAAAAGTCTGCATAAAAGGGCTCTCCTGGCCAAATGGTTTAACTTTGGCAGGTCCCTGCTGGTCTGTTATGAAACTAGAATATCTTTTGCACATTCTGGAAGTGATTGCGATCGCAAAGCTCTATTAGCTGCTGTGGAATCGACTTTTAAAAATGAGAGGGCGTAAAATTCGACAAAAAAATTTGGCGACGAAATCGAGCACATGCCTTCAAAAAGGGCTCTCCTGGCCAAATGGTTTAACTTTGGCAGGTCCCTCGTGCTTTATCATGAAAGTAGACTTCGTGGGGCAGATTCTGGAAGTGATTGCGATCGCAAAGCTCTATTAGTTGCTTTGGAATCGGCTTTTGAAAAAAATTCTGCGAAAATCGCAAAAATTTTGGGTATCGAAATCTGGCAAAAGTCTGCATAAAAGGGCTCTCCTGGCCAAATGGTTTAACTTTGGCAGGTCCCTGCTGGTCTGTTATGAAACTAGAATATCTTTTGCACATTCTGGAAGTGATTGCGATCGCAAAGCTCTATTAGCTGCTGTGGAATCGACTTTTAAAAATGAGAGGGCGTAAAATTCGACAAAAAAATTTGGCGACGAAATCGAGCACATGCCTTCAAAAAAGGGCTCTCCTGGCCAAATGGTTTAACTTTGGCAGGTCCCTCGTGCTTTATCATGAAAGTAGACTTCGTGGGGCAGATTCTGGAAGTGATTGCGATCGCAAAGCTCTATTAGTTGCTTTGGAATCGGCTTTTGAAAAAAATTCTGCGAAAATCGCAAAATTTTGGGTATCGAAATCTGGCAAAAGTCTGCATAAAAGGGCTCTCCTGGCCAAATGGTTTAACTTTGGCAGGTCCCTGCTGGTCTGTTATGAAACTAGAATATCTTTTGCACATTCTGGAAGTGATTGCGATCGCAAAGCTCTATTAGCTGCTGTGGAATCGACTTTTAAAAATGAGAGGGCGTAAAATTCGACAAAAAAATTTGGCGACGAAATCGAGCACATGCCTTCAAAAAAGGGCTCTCCTGGCCAAATGGTTTAACTTTGGCAGGTCCCTCGTGCTTTATCATGAAAGTAGACTTCGTGGGGCAGATTCTGGAAGTGATTGCGATCGCAAAGCTCTATTAGTTGCTTTGGAATCGGCTTTTGAAAAAAATTCTGCGAAAATCGCAAAAATTTTGGGTATCGAAATCTGGCAAAAGTCTGCATAAAAGGGCTCTCCTGGCCAAATGGTTTAACTTTGGCAGGTCCCTGCTGGTCTGTTATGAAACTAGAATATCTTTTGCACATTCTGGAAGTGATTGCGATCGCAAAGCTCTATTAGCTGCTGTGGAATCGACTTTTAAAAATGAGAGGGCGTAAAATTCGACAAAAAAATTTGGCGACGAAATCGAGCACATGCTTCAAAAAAGGGCTCTCCTGGCCAAATGGTTTAACTTTGGCAGGTCCCTCGTGCTTTATCATGAAAGTAGACTTCGTGGGGCAGATTCTGGAAGTGATTGCGATCGCAAGCAAAGCTCTATTAGTTGCTTTGGAATCGGCTTTTGAAAAAAATTCTGCGAAAATCGCAAAAATTTTGGGTATCGAAATCTGGCAAAAGTCTGCATAAAAGGGCTCTCCTGGCCAAATGGTTTAACTTTGGCAGGTCCCTGCTGGTCTGTTATGAAACTAGAATATCTTTTGCACATTCTGGAAGTGATTGCGATCGCAAAGCTCTATTAGCTGCTGTGGAATCGACTTTTAAAAATGAGAGGGCGTAAAATTCGACAAAAAAATTTGGCGACGAAATCGAGCACATGCCTTCAAAAAAGGGCTCTCCTGGCCAAATGGTTTAACTTTGGCAGGTCCCTCGTGCTTTATCATGAAAGTAGACTTCGTGGGGCAGATTCTGGAAGTGATTGCGATCGCAAAGCTCTATTAGTTGCTTTGGAATCGGCTTTTGAAAAAAATTCTGCGAAAATCGCAAAAATTTTGGGTATCGAAATCTGGCAAAAGTCTGCATAAAAGGGCTCTCCTGGCCAAATGGTTTAACTTTGGCAGGTCCCTGCTGGTCTGTTATGAAACTAGAATATCTTTTGCACATTCTGGAAGTGATTGCGATCGCAAAGCTCTATTAGCTGCTGTGGAATCGACTTTTAAAAATGAGAGGGCGTAAAATTCGACAAAAAAATTTGGCGACGAAATCGAGCACATGCCTTCAAAAAAGGGCTCTCCTGGCCAAATGGTTTAACTTTGGCAGGTCCCTCGTGCTTTATCATGAAAGTAGACTTCGTGGGGCAGATTCTGGAAGTGATTGCGATCGCAAAGCTCTATTAGTTGCTTTGGAATCGGCTTTTGAAAAAAATTCTGCGAAAATCGCAAAAATTTTGGGTATCGAAATCTGGCAAAAGTCTGCATAAAAGGGCTCTCCTGGCCAAATGGTTTAACTTTGGCAGGTCCCTGCTGGTCTGTTATGAAACTAGAATATCTTTTGCACATTCTGGAAGTGATTGCGATCGCAAAGCTCTATTAGCTGCTGTGGAATCGACTTTTAAAAATGAGAGGGCGTAAAATTCGACAAAAAAATTTGGCGACGAAATCGAGCACATGCCTTCAAAAAAGGGCTCTCCTGGCCAAATGGTTTAACTTTGGCAGGTCCCTCGTGCTTTATCATGAAAGTAGACTTCGTGGGGCAGATTCTGGAAGTGATTGCGATCGCAAAGCTCTATTAGTTGCTTTGGAATCGGCTTTTGAAAAAAATTCTGCGAAAATCGCAAAAATTTTGGGTATCGAAATCTGGCAAAAGTCTGCATAAAAGGGCTCTCCTGGCCAAATGGTTTAACTTTGGCAGGTCCCTGCTGGTCTGTTATGAAACTAGAATATCTTTTGCACATTCTGGAAGTGATTGCGATCGCAAAGCTCTATTAGCTGCTGTGGAATCGACTTTTAAAAATGAGAGGGCGTAAAATTCGACAAAAAAATTTGGCGACGAAATCGAGCACATGCCTTCAAAAAAGGGCTCTCCTGGCCAAATGGTTTAACTTTGGCAGGTCCCTCGTGCTTTATCATGAAAGTAGACTTCGTGGGGCAGATTCTGGAAGTGATTGCGATCGCAAAGCTCTATTAGTTGCTTTGGAATCGGCTTTTGAAAAAAATTCTGCGAAAATCGCAAAAATTTTGGGTATCGAAATCTGGCAAAAGTCTGCATAAAAGGGCTCTCCTGGCCAAATGGTTTAACTTTGGCAGGTCCCTGCTGGTCTGTTATGAAACTAGAATATCTTTTGCACATTCTGGAAGTGATTGCGATCGCAAAGCTCTATTAGCTGCTGTGGAATCGACTTTTAAAAATGAGAGGGCGTAAAATTCGACAAAAAAATTTGGCGACGAAATCGAGCACATGCCTTCAAAAAAGGGCTCTCCTGGCCAAATGGTTTAACTTTGGCAGGTCCCTCGTGCTTTATCATGAAAGTAGACTTCGTGGGGCAGATTCTGGAAGTGATTGCGATCGCAAAGCTCTATTAGTTGCTTTGGAATCGGCTTTTGAAAAAAATTCTGCGAAAATCGCAAAAATTTTGGGTATCGAAATCTGGCAAAAGTCTGCATAAAAGGGCTCTCCTGGCCAAATGGTTTAACTTTGGCAGGTCCCTGCTGGTCTGTTATGAAACTAGAATATCTTTTGCACATTCTGGAAGTGATTGCGATCGCAAAGCTCTATTAGCTGCTGTGGAATCGACTTTTAAAAATGAGAGGGCGTAAAATTCGACAAAAAAATTTGGCGACGAAATCGAGCACATGCCTTCAAAAAAGGGCTCTCCTGGCCAAATGGTTTAACTTTGGCAGGTCCCTCGTGCTTTATCATGAAAGTAGACTTCGTGGGGCAGATTCTGGAAGTGATTGCGATCGCAAAGCTCTATTAGTTGCTTTGGAATCGGCTTTTGAAAAAAATTCTGCGAAAATCGCAAAAATTTTGGGTATCGAAATCTGGCAAAAGTCTGCATAAAAGGGCTCTCCTGGCCAAATGGTTTAACTTTGGCAGGTCCCTGCTGGTCTGTTATGAAACTAGAATATCTTTTGCACATTCTGGAAGTGATTGCGATCGCAAAGCTCTATTAGCTGCTGTGGAATCGACTTTTAAAAATGAGAGGGCGTAAAATTCGACAAAAAAATTTGGCGACGAAATCGAGCACATGCCTTCAAAAAAGGGCTCTCCTGGCCAAATGGTTTAACTTTGGCAGGTCCCTCGTGCTTTATCATGAAAGTAGACTTCGTGGGGCAGATTCTGGAAGTGATTGCGATCGCAAAGCTCTATTAGTTGCTTTGGAATCGGCTTTTGAAAAAAATTCTGCGAAAATCGCAAAAATTTTGGGTATCGAAATCTGGCAAAAGTCTGCATAAAAGGGCTCTCCTGGCCAAATGGTTTAACTTTGGCAGGTCCCTGCTGGTCTGTTATGAAACTAGAATATCTTTTGCACATTCTGGAAGTGATTGCGATCGCAAAGCTCTATTAGCTGCTGTGGAATCGACTGTTAAAAATGAGAGGGCGTAAAATCTCCTGGCTGTTTAATTGGAGGTCCCGTAAATTCTGCGAAAATTCGCAACAAAAATTTTGGGTATGAAATCTGGCAAAAGTCTGCATTAAAGGGCTATCTGGCAATTGGTTTTAACTTTGGCAGGTCCCTGCTGGTTCTGTTATGAAACTAGAATATCTTTTGCACATTCTGGAAGTGATTGCGATCGCAAAAGCTCTATTAGCTGCTGTGGATATCGAAATCTGGCAAAAGTCTGCATAAAAGGGCTCTCCTGGCCAAATGGTTTAACTTTGGCAGGTCCCTGCTGGTCTGTTATGAAACTAGAATATCTTTTGCACATTCTGGAAGTGATTGCGATCGCAAAGCTCTATTAGCTGCTGTGGAATTCGACTTTTAAAAATGAGAGGGCGTAAAATTCGACAAAAAAATTTGGCGACGAAATCGAGCACATGCCTTCAAAAAAGGGCTCTCCTGGCCAAATGGTTTAACTTTGGCAGGTCCCTCGTGCTTTATCATGAAAGTAGACTTCGTGGGGCAGATTCTGGAAGTGATTGCGATCGCAAAGCTCTATTAGTTGCTTTGGAATCGGCTTTTGAAAAAAATTCTGCGAAAATCGCAAAAATTTTGGGTATCGAAATCTGGCAAAAGTCTGCATAAAAGGGCTCTCCTGGCCAAATGGTTTAACTTTGGCAGGTCCCTGCTGGTCTGTTATGAAACTAGAATATCTTTTGCACATTCTGGAAGTGATTGCGATCGCAAAGCTCTATTAGCTGCTGTGGAATCGACTTTTAAAAATGAGAGGGCGTAAAATTCGACAAAAAAATTTGGCGACGAAATCGAGCACATGCCTTCAAAAAAGGGCTCTCCTGGCCAAATGGTTTAACTTTGGCAGGTCCCTCGTGCTTTATCATGAAAGTAGACTTCGTGGGGCAGATTCTGGAAGTGATTGCGATCGCAAAGCTCTATTAGTTGCTTTGGAATCGGCTTTTGAAAAAAATTCTGCGAAAATCGCAAAAATTTTGGGTATCGAAATCTGGCAAAAGTCTGCATAAAAGGGCTCTCCTGGCCAAATGGTTTAACTTTGGCAGGTCCCTGCTGGTCTGTTATGAAACTAGAATATCTTTTGCACATTCTGGAAGTGATTGCGATCGCAAAGCTCTATTAGCTGCTGTGGAATCGACTTTTAAAAATGAGAGGGCGTAAAATTCGACAAAAAAATTTGGCGACGAAATCGAGCACATGCCTTCAAAAAAGGGCTCTCCTGGCCAAATGGTTTAACTTTGGCAGGTCCCTCGTGCTTTATCATGAAAGTAGACTTCGTGGGGCAGATTCTGGAAGTGATTGCGATCGCAAAGCTCTATTAGTTGCTTTGGAATCGGCTTTTGAAAAAAATTCTGCGAAAATCGCAAAAATTTTGGGTATCGAAATCTGGCAAAAGTCTGCATAAAAGGGCTCTCCTGGCCAAATGGTTTAACTTTGGCAGGTCCCTGCTGGTCTGTTATGAAACTAGAATATCTTTTGCACATTCTGGAAGTGATTGCGATCGCAAAGCTCTATTAGCTGCTGTGGAATCGACTTTTAAAAATGAGAGGGCGTAAAATTCGACAAAAAAATTTGGCGACGAAATCGAGCACATGCCTTCAAAAAAGGGCTCTCCTGGCCAAATGGTTTAACTTTGGCAGGTCCCTCGTGCTTTATCATGAAAGTAGACTTCGTGGGGCAGATTCTGGAAGTGATTGCGATCGCAAAGCTCTATTAGTTGCTTTGGAATCGGCTTTTGAAAAAAATTCTGCGAAAATCGCAAAAATTTTGGGTATCGAAATCTGGCAAAAGTCTGCATAAAAGGGCTCTCCTGGCCAAATGGTTTAACTTTGGCAGGTCCCTGCTGGTCTGTTATGAAACTAGAATATCTTTTGCACATTCTGGAAGTGATTGCGATCGCAAAGCTCTATTAGCTGCTGTGGAATCGACTTTTAAAAATGAGAGGGCGTAAAATTCGACAAAAAAATTTGGCGACGAAATCGAGCACATGCCTTCAAAAAAGGGCTCTCCTGGCCAAATGGTTTAACTTTGGCAGGTCCCTCGTGCTTTATCATGAAAGTAGACTTCGTGGGGCAGATTCTGGAAGTGATTGCGATCGCAAAGCTCTATTAGTTGCTTTGGAATCGGCTTTTGAAAAAAATTCTGCGAAAATCGCAAAAATTTTGGGTATCGAAATCTGGCAAAAGTCTGCATAAAAGGGCTCTCCTGGCCAAATGGTTTAACTTTGGCAGGTCCCTGCTGGTCTGTTATGAAACTAGAATATCTTTTGCACATTCTGGAAGTGATTGCGATCGCAAAGCTCTATTAGCTGCTGTGGAATCGACTTTTAAAAATGAGAGGGCGTAAAATTCGACAAAAAAATTTGGCGACGAAATCGAGCACATGCCTTCAAAAAAGGGCTCTCCTGGCCAAATGGTTTAACTTTGGCAGGTCCCTCGTGCTTTATCATGAAAGTAGACTTCGTGGGGCAGATTCTGGAAGTGATTGCGATCGCAAAGCTCTATTAGTTGCTTTGGAATCGGCTTTTGAAAAAAATTCTGCGAAAATCGCAAAAATTTTGGGTATCGAAATCTGGCAAAAGTCTGCATAAAAGGGCTCTCCTGGCCAAATGGTTTAACTTTGGCAGGTCCCTGCTGGTCTGTTATGAAACTAGAATATCTTTTGCACATTCTGGAAGTGATTGCGATCGCAAAGCTCTATTAGCTGCTGTGGAATCGACTTTTAAAAATGAGAGGGCGTAAAATTCGACAAAAAAATTTGGCGACGAAATCGAGCACATGCCTTCAAAAAAGGGCTCTCCTGGCCAAATGGTTTAACTTTGGCAGGTCCCTCGTGCTTTATCATGAAAGTAGACTTCGTGGGGCAGATTCTGGAAGTGATTGCGATCGCAAAGCTCTATTAGTTGCTTTGGAATCGGCTTTTGAAAAAAATTCTGCGAAAATCGCAAAAATTTTGGGTATCGAAATCTGGCAAAAGTCTGCATAAAAGGGCTCTCCTGGCCAAATGGTTTAACTTTGGCAGGTCCCTGCTGGTCTGTTATGAAACTAGAATATCTTTTGCACATTCTGGAAGTGATTGCGATCGCAAAGCTCTATTAGCTGCTGTGGAATCGACTTTTAAAAATGAGAGGGCGTAAAATTCGACAAAAAAATTTGGCGACGAAATCGAGCACATGCCTTCAAAAAAGGGCTCTCCTGGCCAAATGGTTTAACTTTGGCAGGTCCCTCGTGCTTTATCATGAAAGTAGACTTCGTGGGGCAGATTCTGGAAGTGATTGCGATCGCAAAGCTCTATTAGTTGCTTTGGAATCGGCTTTTGAAAAAAATTCTGCGAAAATCGCAAAAATTTTGGGTATCGAAATCTGGCAAAAGTCTGCATAAAAGGGCTCTCCTGGCCAAATGGTTTAACTTTGGCAGGTCCCTGCTGGTCTGTTATGAAACTAGAATATCTTTTGCACATTCTGGAAGTGATTGCGATCGCAAAGCTCTATTAGCTGCTGTGGAATCGACTTTTAAAAATGAGAGGGCGTAAAATTCGACAAAAAAATTTGGCGACGAAATCGAGCACATGCCTTCAAAAAAGGGCTCTCCTGGCCAAATGGTTTAACTTTGGCAGGTCCCTCGTGCTTTATCATGAAAGTAGACTTCGTGGGGCAGATTCTGGAAGTGATTGCGATCGCAAAGCTCTATTAGTTGCTTTGGAATCGGCTTTTGAAAAAAATTCTGCGAAAATCGCAAAAATTTTGGGTATCGAAATCTGGCAAAAGTCTGCATAAAAGGGCTCTCCTGGCCAAATGGTTTAACTTTGGCAGGTCCCTGCTGGTCTGTTATGAAACTAGAATATCTTTTGCACATTCTGGAAGTGATTGCGATCGCAAAGCTCTATTAGCTGCTGTGGAATCGACTTTTAAAAATGAGAGGGCGTAAAATTCGACAAAAAAATTTGGCGACGAAATCGAGCACATGCCTTCAAAAAAGGGCTCTCCTGGCCAAATGGTTTAACTTTGGCAGGTCCCTCGTGCTTTATCATGAAAGTAGACTTCGTGGGGCAGATTCTGGAAGTGATTGCGATCGCAAAGCTCTATTAGTTGCTTTGGAATCGGCTTTTGAAAAAAATTCTGCGAAAATCGCAAAAATTTTGGGTATCGAAATCTGGCAAAAGTCTGCATAAAAGGGCTCTCCTGGCCAAATGGTTTAACTTTGGCAGGTCCCTGCTGGTCTGTTATGAAACTAGAATATCTTTTGCACATTCTGGAAGTGATTGCGATCGCAAAGCTCTATTAGCTGCTGTGGAATCGACTTTTAAAAATGAGAGGGCGTAAAATTCGACAAAAAAATTTGGCGACGAAATCGAGCACATGCCTTCAAAAAAGGGCTCTCCTGGCCAAATGGTTTAACTTTGGCAGGTCCCTCGTGCTTTATCATGAAAGTAGACTTCGTGGGGCAGATTCTGGAAGTGATTGCGATCGCAAAGCTCTATTAGTTGCTTTGGAATCGGCTTTTGAAAAAAATTCTGCGAAAATCGCAAAAATTTTGGGTATCGAAATCTGGCAAAAGTCTGCATAAAAGGGCTCTCCTGGCCAAATGGTTTAACTTTGGCAGGTCCCTGCTGGTCTGTTATGAAACTAGAATATCTTTTGCACATTCTGGAAGTGATTGCGATCGCAAAGCTCTATTAGCTGCTGTGGAATCGACTTTTAAAAATGAGAGGGCGTAAAATTCGACAAAAAAATTTGGCGACGAAATCGAGCACATGCCTTCAAAAAAGGGCTCTCCTGGCCAAATGGTTTAACTTTGGCAGGTCCCTCGTGCTTTATCATGAAAGTAGACTTCGTGGGGCAGATTCTGGAAGTGATTGCGATCGCAAAGCTCTATTAGTTGCTTTGGAATCGGCTTTTGAAAAAAATTCTGCGAAAATCGCAAAAATTTTGGGTATCGAAATCTGGCAAAAGTCTGCATAAAAGGGCTCTCCTGGCCAAATGGTTTAACTTTGGCAGGTCCCTGCTGGTCTGTTATGAAACTAGAATATCTTTTGCACATTCTGGAAGTGATTGCGATCGCAAAGCTCTATTAGCTGCTGTGGAATCGACTTTTAAAAATGAGAGGGCGTAAAATTCGACAAAAAAATTTGGCGACGAAATCGAGCACATGCCTTCAAAAAAGGGCTCTCCTGGCCAAATGGTTTAACTTTGGCAGGTCCCTCGTGCTTTATCATGAAAGTAGACTTCGTGGGGCAGATTCTGGAAGTGATTGCGATCGCAAAGCTCTATTAGTTGCTTTGGAATCGGCTTTTGAAAAAAATTCTGCGAAAATCGCAAAAATTTTGGGTATCGAAATCTGGCAAAAGTCTGCATAAAAGGGCTCTCCTGGCCAAATGGTTTAACTTTGGCAGGTCCCTGCTGGTCTGTTATGAAACTAGAATATCTTTTGCACATTCTGGAAGTGATTGCGATCGCAAAGCTCTATTAGCTGCTGTGGAATCGACTTTTAAAAATGAGAGGGCGTAAAATTCGACAAAAAAATTTGGCGACGAAATCGAGCACATGCCTTCAAAAAAGGGCTCTCCTGGCCAAATGGTTTAACTTTGGCAGGTCCCTCGTGCTTTATCATGAAAGTAGACTTCGTGGGGCAGATTCTGGAAGTGATTGCGATCGCAAAGCTCTATTAGTTGCTTTGGAATCGGCTTTTGAAAAAAATTCTGCGAAAATCGCAAAAATTTTGGGTATCGAAATCTGGCAAAAGTCTGCATAAAAGGGCTCTCCTGGCCAAATGGTTTAACTTTGGCAGGTCCCTGCTGGTCTGTTATGAAACTAGAATATCTTTTGCACATTCTGGAAGTGATTGCGATCGCCGCAAAGCTCTATTAGCTGCTGTGGAATCGACTTTTAAAAATGAGAGGGCGTAAAATTCGACAAAAAAATTTGGCGACGAAATCGAGCACATGCCTTCAAAAAAGGGCTCTCCTGGCCAAATGGTTTAACTTTGGCAGGTCCCTCGTGCTTTATCATGAAAGTAGACTTCGTGGGGCAGATTCTGGAAGTGATTGCGATCGCAAAGCTCTATTAGTTGCTTTGGAATCGGCTTTTGAAAAAAATTCTGCGAAAATCGCAAAAATTTTGGGTATCGAAATCTGGCAAAAGTCTGCATAAAAGGGCTCTCCTGGCCAAATGGTTTAACTTTGGCAGGTCCCTGCTGGTCTGTTATGAAACTAGAATATCTTTTGCACATTCTGGAAGTGATTGCGATCGCAAAGCTCTATTAGCTGCTGTGGAATCGACTTTTAAAAATGAGAGGGCGTAAAATTCGACAAAAAAATTTGGCGACGAAATCGAGCACATGCCTTCAAAAAAGGGCTCTCCTGGCCAAATGGTTTAACTTTGGCAGGTCCCTCGTGCTTTATCATGAAAGTAGACTTCGTGGGGCAGATTCTGGAAGTGATTGCGATCGCAAAGCTCTATTAGTTGCTTTGGAATCGGCTTTTGAAAAAAATTCTGCGAAAATCGCAAAAATTTTGGGTATCGAAATCTGGCAAAAGTCTGCATAAAAGGGCTCTCCTGGCCAAATGGTTTAACTTTGGCAGGTCCCTGCTGGTCTGTTATGAAACTAGAATATCTTTTGCACATTCTGGAAGTGATTGCGATCGCAAAGCTCTATTAGCTGCTGTGGAATCGACTTTTAAAAATGAGAGGGCGTAAAATTCGACAAAAAAATTTGGCGACGAAATCGAGCACATGCCTTCAAAAAAGGGCTCTCCTGGCCAAATGGTTTAACTTTGGCAGGTCCCTCGTGCTTTATCATGAAAGTAGACTTCGTGGGGCAGATTCTGGAAGTGATTGCGATCGCAAAGCTCTATTAGTTGCTTTGGAATCGGCTTTTGAAAAAAATTCTGCGAAAATCGCAAAAATTTTGGGTATCGAAATCTGGCAAAAGTCTGCATAAAAGGGCTCTCCTGGCCAAATGGTTTAACTTTGGCAGGTCCCTGCTGGTCTGTTATGAAACTAGAATATCTTTTGCACATTCTGGAAGTGATTGCGATCGCAAAGCTCTATTAGCTGCTGTGGAATCGACTTTTAAAAATGAGAGGGCGTAAAATTCGACAAAAAAATTTGGCGACGAAATCGAGCACATGCCTTCAAAAAAGGGCTCTCCTGGCCAAATGGTTTAACTTTGGCAGGTCCCTCGTGCTTTATCATGAAAGTAGACTTCGTGGGGCAGATTCTGGAAGTGATTGCGATCGCAAAGCTCTATTAGTTGCTTTGGAATCGGCTTTTGAAAAAAATTCTGCGAAAATCGCAAAAATTTTGGGTATCGAAATCTGGCAAAAGTCTGCATAAAAGGGCTCTCCTGGCCAAATGGTTTAACTTTGGCAGGTCCCTGCTGGTCTGTTATGAAACTAGAATATCTTTTGCACATTCTGGAAGTGATTGCGATCGCAAAGCTCTATTAGCTGCTGTGGAATCGACTTTTAAAAATGAGAGGGCGTAAAATTCGACAAAAAAATTTGGCGACGAAATCGAGCACATGCCTTCAAAAAAGGGCTCTCCTGGCCAAATGGTTTAACTTTGGCAGGTCCCTCGTGCTTTATCATGAAAGTAGACTTCGTGGGGCAGATTCTGGAAGTGATTGCGATCGCAAAGCTCTATTAGTTGCTTTGGAATCGGCTTTTGAAAAAAATTCTGCGAAAATCGCAAAAATTTTGGGTATCGAAATCTGGCAAAAGTCTGCATAAAAGGGCTCTCCTGGCCAAATGGTTTAACTTTGGCAGGTCCCTGCTGGTCTGTTATGAAACTAGAATATCTTTTGCACATTCTGGAAGTGATTGCGATCGCAAAGCTCTATTAGCTGCTGTGGAATCGACTTTTAAAAATGAGAGGGCGTAAAATTCGACAAAAAAATTTGGCGACGAAATCGAGCACATGCCTTCAAAAAAGGGCTCTCCTGGCCAAATGGTTTAACTTTGGCAGGTCCCTCGTGCTTTATCATGAAAGTAGACTTCGTGGGGCAGATTCTGGAAGTGATTGCGATCGCAAAGCTCTATTAGTTGCTTTGGAATCGGCTTTTGAAAAAAATTCTGCGAAAATCGCAAAAATTTTGGGTATCGAAATCTGGCAAAAGTCTGCATAAAAGGGCTCTCCTGGCCAAATGGTTTAACTTTGGCAGGTCCCTGCTGGTCTGTTATGAAACTAGAATATCTTTTGCACATTCTGGAAGTGATTGCGATCGCAAAGCTCTATTAGCTGCTGTGGAATCGACTTTTAAAAATGAGAGGGCGTAAAATTCGACAAAAAAATTTGGCGACGAAATCGAGCACATGCCTTCAAAAAAGGGCTCTCCTGGCCAAATGGTTTAACTTTGGCAGGTCCCTCGTGCTTTATCATGAAAGTAGACTTCGTGGGGCAGATTCTGGAAGTGATTGCGATCGCAAAGCTCTATTAGTTGCTTTGGAATCGGCTTTTGAAAAAAATTCTGCGAAAATCGCAAAAATTTTGGGTATCGAAATCTGGCAAAAGTCTGCATAAAAGGGCTCTCCTGGCCAAATGGTTTAACTTTGGCAGGTCCCTGCTGGTCTGTTATGAAACTAGAATATCTTTTGCACATTCTGGAAGTGATTGCGATCGCAAAGCTCTATTAGCTGCTGTGGAATCGACTTTTAAAAATGAGAGGGCGTAAAATTCGACAAAAAAATTTGGCGACGAAATCGAGCACATGCCTTCAAAAAAGGGCTCTCCTGGCCAAATGGTTTAACTTTGGCAGGTCCCTCGTGCTTTATCATGAAAGTAGACTTCGTGGGGCAGATTCTGGAAGTGATTGCGATCGCAAAGCTCTATTAGTTGCTTTGGAATCGGCTTTTGAAAAAAATTCTGCGAAAATCGCAAAAATTTTGGGTATCGAAATCTGGCAAAAGTCTGCATAAAAGGGCTCTCCTGGCCAAATGGTTTAACTTTGGCAGGTCCCTGCTGGTCTGTTATGAAACTAGAATATCTTTTGCACATTCTGGAAGTGATTGCGATCGCAAAGCTCTATTAGCTGCTGTGGAATCGACTTTTAAAAATGAGAGGGCGTAAAATTCGACAAAAAAATTTGGCGACGAAATCGAGCACATGCCTTCAAAAAAGGGCTCTCCTGGCCAAATGGTTTAACTTTGGCAGGTCCCTCGTGCTTTATCATGAAAGTAGACTTCGTGGGGCAGATTCTGGAAGTGATTGCGATCGCAAAGCTCTATTAGTTGCTTTGGAATCGGCTTTTGAAAAAAATTCTGCGAAAATCGCAAAAATTTTGGGTATCGAAATCTGGCAAAAGTCTGCATAAAAGGGCTCTCCTGGCCAAATGGTTTAACTTTGGCAGGTCCCTGCTGGTCTGTTATGAAACTAGAATATCTTTTGCACATTCTGGAAGTGATTGCGATCGCAAAGCTCTATTAGCTGCTGTGGAATCGACTTTTAAAAATGAGAGGGCGTAAAATTCGACAAAAAAATTTGGCGACGAAATCGAGCACATGCCTTCAAAAAAGGGCTCTCCTGGCCAAATGGTTTAACTTTGGCAGGTCCCTCGTGCTTTATCATGAAAGTAGACTTCGTGGGGCAGATTCTGGAAGTGATTGCGATCGCAAAGCTCTATTAGTTGCTTTGGAATCGGCTTTTGAAAAAAATTCTGCGAAAATCGCAAAAATTTTGGGTATCGAAATCTGGCAAAAGTCTGCATAAAAGGGCTCTCCTGGCCAAATGGTTTAACTTTGGCAGGTCCCTGCTGGTCTGTTATGAAACTAGAATATCTTTTGCACATTCTGGAAGTGATTGCGATCGCAAAGCTCTATTAGCTGCTGTGGAATCGACTTTTAAAAATGAGAGGGCGTAAAATTCGACAAAAAAATTTGGCGACGAAATCGAGCACATGCCTTCAAAAAAGGGCTCTCCTGGCCAAATGGTTTAACTTTGGCAGGTCCCTCGTGCTTTATCATGAAAGTAGACTTCGTGGGGCAGATTCTGGAAGTGATTGCGATCGCAAAGCTCTATTAGTTGCTTTGGAATCGGCTTTTGAAAAAAATTCTGCGAAAATCGCAAAAATTTTGGGTATCGAAATCTGGCAAAAGTCTGCATAAAAGGGCTCTCCTGGCCAAATGGTTTAACTTTGGCAGGTCCCTGCTGGTCTGTTATGAAACTAGAATATCTTTTGCACATTCTGGAAGTGATTGCGATCGCAAAGCTCTATTAGCTGCTGTGGAATCGACTTTTAAAAATGAGAGGGCGTAAAATTCGACAAAAAAATTTGGCGACGAAATCGAGCACATGCCTTCAAAAAAGGGCTCTCCTGGCCAAATGGTTTAACTTTGGCAGGTCCCTCGTGCTTTATCATGAAAGTAGACTTCGTGGGGCAGATTCTGGAAGTGATTGCGATCGCAAAGCTCTATTAGTTGCTTTGGAATCGGCTTTTGAAAAAAATTCTGCGAAAATCGCAAAAATTTTGGGTATCGAAATCTGGCAAAAGTCTGCATAAAAGGGCTCTCCTGGCCAAATGGTTTAACTTTGGCAGGTCCCTGCTGGTCTGTTATGAAACTAGAATATCTTTTGCACATTCTGGAAGTGATTGCGATCGCAAAGCTCTATTAGCTGCTGTGGAATCGACTTTTAAAAATGAGAGGGCGTAAAATTCGACAAAAAAATTTGGCGACGAAATCGAGCACATGCCTTCAAAAAAGGGCTCTCCTGGCCAAATGGTTTAACTTTGGCAGGTCCCTCGTGCTTTATCATGAAAGTAGACTTCGTGGGGCAGATTCTGGAAGTGATTGCGATCGCAAAGCTCTATTAGTTGCTTTGGAATCGGCTTTTGAAAAAAATTCTGCGAAAATCGCAAAAATTTTGGGTATCGAAATCTGGCAAAAGTCTGCATAAAAGGGCTCTCCTGGCCAAATGGTTTAACTTTGGCAGGTCCCTGCTGGTCTGTTATGAAACTAGAATATCTTTTGCACATTCTGGAAGTGATTGCGATCGCAAAGCTCTATTAGCTGCTGTGGAATCGACTTTTAAAAATGAGAGGGCGTAAAATTCGACAAAAAAATTTGGCGACGAAATCGAGCACATGCCTTCAAAAAAGGGCTCTCCTGGCCAAATGGTTTAACTTTGGCAGGTCCCTCGTGCTTTATCATGAAAGTAGACTTCGTGGGGCAGATTCTGGAAGTGATTGCGATCGCAAAGCTCTATTAGTTGCTTTGGAATCGGCTTTTGAAAAAAATTCTGCGAAAATCGCAAAAATTTTGGGTATCGAAATCTGGCAAAAGTCTGCATAAAAGGGCTCTCCTGGCCAAATGGTTTAACTTTGGCAGGTCCCTGCTGGTCTGTTATGAAACTAGAATATCTTTTGCACATTCTGGAAGTGATTGCGATCGCAAAGCTCTATTAGCTGCTGTGGAATCGACTTTTAAAAATGAGAGGGCGTAAAATTCGACAAAAAAATTTGGCGACGAAATCGAGCACATGCCTTCAAAAAAGGGCTCTCCTGGCCAAATGGTTTAACTTTGGCAGGTCCCTCGTGCTTTATCATGAAAGTAGACTTCGTGGGGCAGATTCTGGAAGTGATTGCGATCGCAAAGCTCTATTAGTTGCTTTGGAATCGGCTTTTGAAAAAAATTCTGCGAAAATCGCAAAAATTTTGGGTATCGAAATCTGGCAAAAGTCTGCATAAAAGGGCTCTCCTGGCCAAATGGTTTAACTTTGGCAGGTCCCTGCTGGTCTGTTATGAAACTAGAATATCTTTTGCACATTCTGGAAGTGATTGCGATCGCAAAGCTCTATTAGCTGCTGTGGAATCGACTTTTAAAAATGAGAGGGCGTAAAATTCGACAAAAAAATTTGGCGACGAAATCGAGCACATGCCTTCAAAAAAGGGCTCTCCTGGCCAAATGGTTTAACTTTGGCAGGTCCCTCGTGCTTTATCATGAAAGTAGACTTCGTGGGGCAGATTCTGGAAGTGATTGCGATCGCAAAGCTCTATTAGTTGCTTTGGAATCGGCTTTTGAAAAAAATTCTGCGAAAATCGCAAAAATTTTGGGTATCGAAATCTGGCAAAAGTCTGCATAAAAGGGCTCTCCTGGCCAAATGGTTTAACTTTGGCAGGTCCCTGCTGGTCTGTTATGAAACTAGAATATCTTTTGCACATTCTGGAAGTGATTGCGATCGCAAAGCTCTATTAGCTGCTGTGGAATCGACTTTTAAAAATGAGAGGGCGTAAAATTCGACAAAAAAATTTGGCGACGAAATCGAGCACATGCCTTCAAAAAAGGGCTCTCCTGGCCAAATGGTTTAACTTTGGCAGGTCCCTCGTGCTTTATCATGAAAGTAGACTTCGTGGGGCAGATTCTGGAAGTGATTGCGATCGCAAAGCTCTATTAGTTGCTTTGGAATCGGCTTTTGAAAAAAATTCTGCGAAAATCGCAAAAATTTTGGGTATCGAAATCTGGCAAAAGTCTGCATAAAAGGGCTCTCCTGGCCAAATGGTTTAACTTTGGCAGGTCCCTGCTGGTCTGTTATGAAACTAGAATATCTTTTGCACATTCTGGAAGTGATTGCGATCGCAAAGCTCTATTAGCTGCTGTGGAATCGACTTTTAAAAATGAGAGGGCGTAAAATTCGACAAAAAAATTTGGCGACGAAATCGAGCACATGCCTTCAAAAAAGGGCTCTCCTGGCCAAATGGTTTAACTTTGGCAGGTCCCTCGTGCTTTATCATGAAAGTAGACTTCGTGGGGCAGATTCTGGAAGTGATTGCGATCGCAAAGCTCTATTAGTTGCTTTGGAATCGGCTTTTGAAAAAAATTCTGCGAAAATCGCAAAAATTTTGGGTATCGAAATCTGGCAAAAGTCTGCATAAAAGGGCTCTCCTGGCCAAATGGTTTAACTTTGGCAGGTCCCTGCTGGTCTGTTATGAAACTAGAATATCTTTTGCACATTCTGGAAGTGATTGCGATCGCAAAGCTCTATTAGCTGCTGTGGAATCGACTTTTAAAAATGAGAGGGCGTAAAATTCGACAAAAAAATTTGGCGACGAAATCGAGCACATGCCTTCAAAAAAGGGCTCTCCTGGCCAAATGGTTTAACTTTGGCAGGTCCCTCGTGCTTTATCATGAAAGTAGACTTCGTGGGGCAGATTCTGGAAGTGATTGCGATCGCAAAGCTCTATTAGTTGCTTTGGAATCGGCTTTTGAAAAAAATTCTGCGAAAATCGCAAAAATTTTGGGTATCGAAATCTGGCAAAAGTCTGCATAAAAGGGCTCTCCTGGCCAAATGGTTTAACTTTGGCAGGTCCCTGCTGGTCTGTTATGAAACTAGAATATCTTTTGCACATTCTGGAAGTGATTGCGATCGCAAAGCTCTATTAGCTGCTGTGGAATCGACTTTTAAAAATGAGAGGGCGTAAAATTCGACAAAAAAATTTGGCGACGAAATCGAGCACATGCCTTCAAAAAAGGGCTCTCCTGGCCAAATGGTTTAACTTTGGCAGGTCCCTCGTGCTTTATCATGAAAGTAGACTTCGTGGGGCAGATTCTGGAAGTGATTGCGATCGCAAAGCTCTATTAGTTGCTTTGGAATCGGCTTTTGAAAAAAATTCTGCGAAAATCGCAAAAATTTTGGGTATCGAAATCTGGCAAAAGTCTGCATAAAAGGGCTCTCCTGGCCAAATGGTTTAACTTTGGCAGGTCCCTGCTGGTCTGTTATGAAACTAGAATATCTTTTGCACATTCTGGAAGTGATTGCGATCGCAAAGCTCTATTAGCTGCTGTGGAATCGACTTTTAAAAATGAGAGGGCGTAAAATTCGACAAAAAAATTTGGCGACGAAATCGAGCACATGCCTTCAAAAAAGGGCTCTCCTGGCCAAATGGTTTAACTTTGGCAGGTCCCTCGTGCTTTATCATGAAAGTAGACTTCGTGGGGCAGATTCTGGAAGTGATTGCGATCGCAAAGCTCTATTAGTTGCTTTGGAATCGGCTTTTGAAAAAAATTCTGCGAAAATCGCAAAAATTTTGGGTATCGAAATCTGGCAAAAGTCTGCATAAAAGGGCTCTCCTGGCCAAATGGTTTAACTTTGGCAGGTCCCTGCTGGTCTGTTATGAAACTAGAATATCTTTTGCACATTCTGGAAGTGATTGCGATCGCAAAGCTCTATTAGCTGCTGTGGAATCGACTTTTAAAAATGAGAGGGCGTAAAATTCGACAAAAAAATTTGGCGACGAAATCGAGCACATGCCTTCAAAAAAGGGCTCTCCTGGCCAAATGGTTTAACTTTGGCAGGTCCCTCGTGCTTTATCATGAAAGTAGACTTCGTGGGGCAGATTCTGGAAGTGATTGCGATCGCAAAGCTCTATTAGTTGCTTTGGAATCGGCTTTTGAAAAAAATTCTGCGAAAATCGCAAAAATTTTGGGTATCGAAATCTGGCAAAAGTCTGCATAAAAGGGCTCTCCTGGCCAAATGGTTTAACTTTGGCAGGTCCCTGCTGGTCTGTTATGAAACTAGAATATCTTTTGCACATTCTGGAAGTGATTGCGATCGCAAAGCTCTATTAGCTGCTGTGGAATCGACTTTTAAAAATGAGAGGGCGTAAAATTCGACAAAAAAATTATAGTCGGAAATCGAGCACATGCCTTCAAAAAAGGGCTCTCCTGGCCAAATGGTTTAACTTTGGCAGGTCCCTCGTGCTTTATCATGAAAGTAGACTTCGTGGGGCAGATTCTGGAAGTGATTGCGATCGCAAAGCTCTATTAGTTGCTTTGGAATCGGCTTTTGAAAAAAATTCTGCGAAAATCGCAAAAATTTTGGGTATCGAAATCTGGCAAAAGTCTGCATAAAAGGGCTCTCCTGGCCAAATGGTTTAACTTTGGCAGGTCCCTGCTGGTCTGTTATGAAACTAGAATATCTTTTGCACATTCTGGAAGTGATTGCGATCGCAAAGCTCTATTAGCTGCTGTGGAATCGACTTTTAAAAATGAGAGGGCGTAAAATTCGACA
>CAWVNO010001921.1:0-18000 GCA_963930645.1 Salticus scenicus | reverse complement strand
TTTATCGTAGTATGACGTAGTATCAACATGGTCGATAAGAAATATGCTTATCACTCATTTGTTTCTTTGGAAGTGCAGAAAATGGTCGTGTAAGAATATACATATGTATGCATGCTAATCAGATTAAAAGTGCATTTATAATGAAATAATTAAGAATGCATAAATACACAAAATATGCAAATACATGAATATAAGATTAAGAAGTGTTTGGTTTGATTTTAGCTTATGATAAGTTAAATAATTTCGTTTAAATCTACTATAACTCTGTTATGTGGTAAAATGTTATTTGTTAATAGAAGTTAATTTATAAAATAAAGTTCATAAATTAATATCCTACATATCAATGAAAAATACTTCTAGATAGCTCATTATTTTCAAGAAGCATATTTTTTAATGAATTAAATAAATGGTAACTCTGTAGTATAGTACTTTCACTTTAAGGTGAATAATTCAAAAAAGTTTTTTTAACTAGTTTAGTAGAAGCATATCCTATATAAGGTAATCAAACAAAATGAGTTTATCGTAGTATAACGTATTAAGTGCTTAATTTTATAATCATTATAAATACATGGTTTTGATTGCTTCATGGTAGCTCAAAAATATCACTTAATTTTATAATACTATTCATTAAAAATCCACGTTTCTTATTGATTCATGGCATCTTAAAAATATCACTTAATTTTATAATACTATTTATTAAAAATACATGCTTTCGATTGGCTCATGGTACCACAAAAATATCTGTATAGAAAAAAAAAACACTTAATTTTATTATACCATAATTATTTTCTCCTAAATCAACATGTTCTATAAAAATTTACTAATATAAATCTCCGAATGACAACACCTAAATTCATTCAATTAAATTTTCTTACCATCGCAAAAAAAATTCTAAGTCCTCGAAATACATTGCCTGTTTTTATCTCATTAAATTCTTTATTAAAAAGAAAAAAGAAAAATAAATAAATAAATTCTCTCATATCAACTAACACCACCGATCATTAAAATTCTCTTTTTCTAAGTTTAAAATTAATGTAAATAATATTCAGCAAATTCATATCTCTATGAGCACTTAAGTTGAAAAGGTGACGGGTTCAATTCTACGTCATATCAAAGATGAGTACATGTCTAAACATATCATCATTACACATTCAAAACCTCGACGCAATTATTAATTAATTCTTAGTTAAACTTTTCACCAAAAGTAGCAAGTTGATAAAAATATATCAATAGACTTTATCCGAAAAATAAAAAGAACTGATATTGGTTAACACTTTAAATATTTGGGAAACGTTATCTCAACTCAGTAATTATCTATGCGAATTCACTATTAAAGTTTCATCCTAAATCACATATTTTTAAACGAAAACTACTTATCTAACAATTATCTACATAAAAATATCTTCTTACATAATTTCTAATACAACTCATTTAAAAGACTCATTATCTATTTAAAAGTTTATGACCAAGATCTCATGAATACATGTTTAACCATTTCCTGAATTGCAAAGATAAACACAATTCTTAATCACTGTTTCTACATATACCCGAAAATATGCATTTACCACGTTATTTCAATTTTCCTTCACAAAATTTCTAAGACAACTCATGTACAAGAATCTCTATTTATTTGAAATATAACTATTTTATTATAAAATGGAAGTTCAAACAAAAAATTGCAAGATAATATCAACATCCTGTAATTTAAGAAAGTGCACTGATAAAGTTCTTTAAATACAATATTTCAAAGATAAACAGTGGATTTCACAATTATTACTACATATAACACAAAAATCATCCAAAGCTTCGAAGAGGGAAGGTGCCTGGTTCGATTCCAAGGTAAGTATATCTCTTTATTAAAAAATATTCATGAATGGTGTGTGAAAGGTGTGTGTTAACCCGCCTATGGGGGAGTCTAAAGCCTCCCCATGAGAGAAGTGGGATAGGCACACACTTGTTTTATTTCTTTTTAGATATCCACCTGAAGGTGTTTGCTGAAAGACCTCTGATTCAGCTTGAAGAGAGAAGGTGCCTGGTTCAATTCCAAGGTAGGTATATCTCTTTATTTATCTCTAAATGGTGGGGCCATGGTCGCGAGGTCAAACGCCAGAGTTTCGAAGAGATGAAGTACCGGGTTCGATTCTAAGGTGAGTACATTTCTTTCTTTTTTAAGTATAAGAAAAATCTAATCGAACATAAGAAATTCTCTTTTTAAAAAAATTTTCTAAGTTTAAAATTAATTTTTAAATCATAATTAAAATAATAGGCATCAAATATAATAACTTCCTTATCTTTCAGGTTCACGCGACACCGGAAGAACGCTGATAAGATAACACGCTGACTGGGTAGTAGTAGAAGGAGCCTCTCAACCCCTCAATACTCCTCACCCCTCCGCTCTTTGCTCCTTATGAGCTAGAACGTACATTCTCCTTCTACTTTCACTGTAGTATTTTCACGTATTACTAATTGCTTATGTATAAATAGCTGAGAATCAAAAATCCTGTAAATGAATTTATATATATATATATAAATGTCCTCTCAATGTTGTCTCAATCAACAAGGCTTGCTAATTTTTGAAAACTAAGAATTCACTCCTCTTTTAATGTTAACTTATGATAATTTATGATAAAATATTTATGATAATATTACATATATATGTGTGTGTGTTAGTGTTTGTATTGTAAAAAATGTTGTTGGTAATTTTTACATCAATTGTCCTATTTAACCTTTCTTAGTAACATTATCTAAAAAAAAAAAAAAAGATATGTGGGGTAATTAAGAACGTCATATAATGACTTCTTCTGGCAAATTCAGCAACAGTACTCTTTCGCTGAATTCTTTTCTTTTTCTTTTCTATATTTTTTTTTTTTCAAATAGTATACAAAGTGCTAGAAAATAAAGATATAAGAAATATACCTGCCTTTTTGCTTTAAGAGGATTTAAAAATTAATTCTTGCGCATATTTACTCATTTGTTTATTATTATACCCTATGTAATCGTTCCCATCAGCTTTAACCATATATGTGATAATGCGTGTATCTTATTCCACTGGTCTTTATACAAGAATAGTCTGAGCCGTCCGTTAAAATATAAGTGTATTTGATTCCTATATTAATGAAATCAGTCTGCAATAAAAATGAGAATTGTGGCGCATTGGATATGAAAGAGCTTCACAGGATATTTTCAGAAATGTGTCAAATAATTTTAAAAACTAATAACTTATTTATCTGTATACTACCCCAAATTGTTTTTTTCATAATTTGTTTTCATTAAAAATAAAATTATCTAAAGTTATTTCTAATATTATAATATAATACGTGATTATTAATTTTCTAACTAATTAAGTACATAACTAATATCTGCTACGGTTTTAAAAAATTGAAGTTTTGAATAAAATTGTTTCCTAAATTTTTATAACTCTTTTATTTTTTTTATTTTTTTATTTTTTTTTTTTTAATAATAAAAATAAGAATATTTACTCAGAGAAAGTTATAATTAAAATAGGTTATATTTGGCAGCAATAAAAGCATTTTTTTAACGATAATGTATATTGATGTAATATTTTGTTACATGCTTATTCTCAATTTTTCTCTAAAGGCTAAATTATCTAAGAAACACTTTCAATGGTCAATTTTGATTTTATTTAAAATATATATATATATATATTGCCATAAAAGTTAATTAAAAATAGTATTAAAATATTATTAAATTAACATCGTCGTATTTCAGCTCAGTTCGGAGGCATTATTATAAGGGGTGTTGACGGTATGCCAACATAGTTATAAACTGGTAATTTTACAACTGAACTCACAAGCGTTAATGAGCCTCCAACCTGATGTTCGAAAAGGAATTCTTTCTTTGTATAGGTGCAAAACGTGAAGTAGCAGATACAGCACAAGTTGTGTAAAAAGTCAAATATAAAACACACTGTCAAAATGTCACATTCTTTGTTGATTCTTTTTTTGCTGAAATTCTCTTTCTAATGTCGTGGTAAGTAAATTTACCACCAAAATGATTGCTTAAGCTCAAAAAAATTGGCGGAGAAAGGTAGCTTATCACGTTTCTCTCATTTGAAATTAATGAAATGTAATTCTACTTCTTATGGTCTTGTAAAAGATTAAAAATCAAACTGATTTTTAATTATCTAATAAGTTAAATGATTTTATTTCCTTCAATCCATCTCAATCTCAGAAATATTTTAATATACCATTAATAAAAATAAATGGATACGGAAATACTCTTATTTTGTTATAATGAATTTTTAAATAAGCATCATTATGCAATAGAAATATATATCAGAAAAAAAAAAAAAAAAGTTTTCGTTAACAAACTTTGATCTATTGGCACCCAAACTGTATCAGGCCGAATTTTACAATTTCGAGTTTGATTTTGCAATTTTTCTGCATTCTGAATTTGGTTCGTTCCCGAACCGGGGCTTCTCTACTGTAATAGAAATGCTAAAATAACTTTCTAAAGCTCCATCTAATGAAATCAAGAAATGATATTTAAATTAAAGAAAGTAATAATAATCATACTAATCTCATTAGACTAATGTCGTTATTTTTTCTTATTATATCGTTGAACTGAGTCCACGAGCTTAAATATTATCCATTTATAAATCTTATTTTATTTTTTATTTCTCTTTGCAGGAGCGATTTTATTTCATAATTCAATATTATTAAAAAGAAAAAAAAATCGATACTGTTCGTTTCGAAACTGATAATTATTAATTTTTTTTTTTTTTTTTTAACTACATTCCTACTTAAAAGTTTAGCAAGATTTGCAAACGATCAGTTTTTTTTTTTTTTTTTTTTTTTTTTTTTCAATTTAAAACTTTATCTCTCGATGAAATGTAATCAAACATTGGGTATTTAAAGGACTGGGTCTTCCTCATTTTTTTCAGTGAAGATTGGTTTAAGACAACATTTAGGGGGCCGGTAATATATTGAAGAAAATCAATACTGTTTGTGATCACCCTGTAACTTTAAGTGAACGAAAGATCTGTAACTTTATGTAAGTTAATTCAGAACCAGTTTAATTTGTGGATGAATTTGTGGGACGATATCATATTAAATAACGGAGATATAAGCATTTATTTTACAACTCCAGAAAAAATCAGCATGTTTTTTATATTTGTTTACCGCGAGTTTTTAACGAAAATTATTCCCACTCTCAGGTATGTTGGAAAAGCACTTTCAAAACAATATACTGCAACCGGAATACAAATATCTTAAATATCTCATGAAATATGAACATTTTTATGAAAAACATTTTCACTGCGCATGGGCGAAAGACAGAAAAAAAATATTATATAGGTTGAAAGCTAGATATATTGGGCAACTTTTGTCAAAAAACTATTTGAATAGAGTAAAAATTGAGCAAATTATCCAAAAAAGAGCGAGCCAGGTTTTAGGTATTTTCTAAGAGTTAAACTTTCATAAGGGGATTTTCCCATGCTCCGTAATGTATTTAAAGATCCAATTATTTTATCCCCTTAGTAAAGGTTCTTTTTTGTGAAAAAAACCTTTTCATCTCACAAATCTTAGTAAATAAACAAAAATATGTTAGAGTTACAAGTTTATAAAGGGTTTTTCACAAAAAACAAAAAAAAAAAAAAAAAAAAAAAAACTTTTGGAGCATGGTTGAAATAATTCGATCTTCAAATTAATGACGCGGCATGTGAAAAACCCCTAAGGAAATTTAAACTCTTGGAAAATATCTAAAATCTAGCATGTTTGAAAATGCTTCATCGAGAGATAAGTTTTCAAATTGAACTAGTATGTTGTGGCCACCACAAGACTTTCTTCTATATTTTTCTATATACATATTCAATCAGTAACAATATTAAACTAGTATGTTGTGGCCACCACAAGACTTTCTTCTATATTTTCCTATATACATATTCAATCAGTAACAATATTAAAAAAAAAAAAAAAAAAAGAAAGAAAGAAAGAAAGAAAGAAAAAAAAAAAAAAAAAAAACGATTTTTTTATAAGTTCTTTTTTTGTTAAAAGTAATACATATTCAACCAGTAACAATATTAGACAAAAAAAAAAAAAAAAAAAAAAAAAAAAAATTACGATTTTTTATAAGTTCTTTTTTTGTTAAAAGTAATACATATTCAACCAGTAACAATATTAGAAAAAAAATGTAACAAAAAAAAAAAAAAAAAAAAAACTTAGAAAAAAAAATCGTTTTTTTTTTTGTTTTTTTGTTAAAAGTAAAAAAAAAATCCATAACTTTGTTTTAAATTATCACAGATTTATAGTTCAACCATTCGTTTTAAAGGTATTGACGAGATTTTTCGAAAGATACCCATCTTGAAAATTTACCCCCCCCCCCTGGGGGGGGGGGGTACTTCACTCCAGGGGGGGGGAAGTGATGCCCCCACATGCACAGAAATTTTTTCCTAGTTAACTATTACTATTATCAATAACTCATATTAATTTTACAATCACAAGTTAAAAATAACTCTCATTTTGTACATTTATACGAAATTTTGTCTTATACTGCCATGTTAAAAGTCTACATAAAATGCGATCACAGCGCCATCTGCTGGGCGATCGATCCCAAAATCTAATCAGCACCATTCCATATCAGGGTCCAACTATATACCAAGTTTGGTTCAATTTCATTCATCGGTTCGTGAGATACGGTGAAAAATACGAAATTTTGCGATTACAGCGCCACCTGCTGGACGATTGATCCCCAAATCTAATCAGCACCATGCCCCGTCAGGTTCCAACTATATACCAAGTTTGGTTGAATTTCATTCATTGGTTCGTGAGATACGGTGAAAAATACGAAAATTTGTCCTATACTGCCATGTTAAAAATTTACATAAAATGCGATCACAGGGCCACCTGCTGGGCTATTTATCCCCAAATCTAATCAGCACAATGCTCCGCCAGGGTCCAACTATATACCAAGTTTGGTTGAATTTCATTCATTGGTTCGTGAGATACGGTGAAAAATACGAAAATTTGTCCTATACTGCCATGTTAAAAATTTACATAAAATGCGATCACAGGGCCACCTGCTGGGCTATTTATCCCCAAATCTAATCAGCACAATGCTCCGCCAGGGTCCAACTATATACCAAGTTTGGTTGAATTTCATTCATTGGTTCGTGAGATACGGTGAAAACACGAAACCACAGACAGACACACAGACAGACAATTTTTTAAAAATATCAATTCGTGTTCAGGACATCCCAAACCATGTAGATCCGTCAAAAAACGGAGGTCGAAAATTTTCGCGAATCCAATACTTTCTCTATATTACATATAGAAGAAAGTAACAAATTCTTGTTGAAAATTTTATTTTACAGTTTTTATTTTACACGATAATGTAAGACCGATATTGCGTAGACTCCTTATTGCTCCTCCTCGACGTAACTAATTGTTTACTGAGCCCAGCTCCAATGTTACACATAATGTTAGCAATAATTCTACCGATTCTTATAATTTAAGAAATCGCAATTAGTATATTTTTTTTCCTCAAAAAGTTTGATGAATATATTTTGCATCACAAATGCATTTTCAAATGGCCATGGAATGTATTTGTTTGCGGTGCAGGAACTCGTTTTTATTTTTTTATGTGGCTGGTCCACAGTTTCCTTTTTCTTTTTGATGTAAAGACTATTTCTTGCATTGCAGTGTTGTTAAATAATATATATAATATTTATAAATAAGATATGCCTACATATTTAAAAAAAAAAAAAAAAAAAAAAAAAAAAATGATTCTGATGATAATATAAATGCTTATAGATCATATTTTGAATTTCTAATTTATTAATCAAGGTGTTATTTTTTTTTTATTTAATGTTTACTATCTATTTTTGTTGGGTTAATGTTAAACAAATGTAAGATATTTGAAATACATTTAATGGAGATAATTCAATGGAATAGAGATTAAGTTCATAGGTAATTAATTGTTAAATTTTATAAGTTGGCAATTGATTTTTGGTGTACAACATGTGTTTGGTTTGTTCAATCTGCAGTCTAAATTTTCCCTTGTTTTCGCATTCCCTCTCATCACTCAAAATTTTTGTCAATTTGTTTTCTTTTTACCTATTTATTACCCTATCCTATATATATGTTGTCTCGTTCAAAAATTTTCTCCCAGGAGAGAAACATTGGATATGTGATGAGAATCTATAATTTTGTTGACATTTATTTTTCAACATTTATGAAACTTTATTTTTCGGTTTGGTGAGGTGTCCCTACAGGGGTCTGTGGACTCTGCTGGGGGACGGTGGCCTGTGCCTAACAGTGCAGGTCTTTCAACACGCCCTGTCCCGCTAGGATGTTAGCTTTAAGTTAACATCATTACACTTACATTTTTGTAAGGATTAAGGGAAGATTACTTTTTTTTGACTGCCAATGGCGTCCTTTTTAAAATCTTTCCTGTGTGATATACACGAAAACTTTTGTGTTTCTTTATTTTATTTATTTATTTATTTATTTATTTTTTGTACATAATTTTGTTTATTGTTGACCAATGTGTGTAACCAATGTGTTAGACAAATAAATATTACAATAATATATGCTGGATCCTTTGGTCATTACAACAATATATATATAAATATATGTAATATATACTATTTTTCTCTATTTCACTTGGCATATTAGTGTGAAAATTTAATATTTTTGAATATATGAATCTAACGTTAGTGACTGGAACTTTGGCATTATTTTCAAAAAAGGAACTGTATATGTTGATACAAATAGATATTGCTGATTATGACATAAAAGAGACTCTTACATAGAAAAATATTTCATCTGAAAGTTTTTGTGGCATATAAAAGGGACAATGGACTGTATGGGACTGCATTTTATATCATATTCTAGAAGCCACATTTTTGCGCATTTATGACGTCAAGTGATTTTTTGTTATGTCATGACATTTTTTTTTTTTTAACTCTTGGTTGCACTAGTGTTTTTGAAATATGTGTAATTTTTTTTTTTTTTTTTTTTTTTTTTTAAATTAGTGTTTATGTTTTGTATATCTTTTGTTTGTTCACTCTTTTAAGCATTCGTATAATCTTTTACTTGTAATGTAATATCATTTTTAAGTGTACGTCTTTGGTAAGTAATTTTGAATGTTATTCTATTTTGCACATGTTATTGTTTTGTATATGCAATTCTATACAGGAGGCGAGGAAGAGTTTTTTTTTTTTTTTTTTTGCTAGTCGAAGGGGAGATATATGTGTGAGTGTTCACACATATGTTCTTTAAAAGTTTATTTTTTTATTCAAATTTAATATATAACAAAAGAGAGATTAATAAATGTACAAAAATCTTTTTAAATTTATGTAATTCAATTAATTAATTATATAGAATTTCCCGTTTTCTTTACAAATCAAAAATGTTTCATTTAATAGAGTTTTCTTTGTCTTTTAATAGTTACAAACACATTGCTCTCGAAAATAAAGCAATTTTTATATCGGGGGTTTTTGAAAAGTAATTGTGTTTATACTTCTTCCCCGAAAGAATTAAATCATTTTAGCTATACTTATTTATTTTGTGAATGTAATTTAAAAGTCGTTATCAGCGTATTGCTAGCATATGTAGCTATTAATAAAATAAAAGATAGTCATTTCAGTTCATACTTATTATGCTTGTGTTTACATTAAAAGCTATTATTACTTCGAGCAAATCATTATAGTTCTAAAAATAGATTTCTAATGGATATTCACCGCCTGAATGGCGTCTATGAAAACCGTCGGTTTTCGTACGTTGAAGATGATTGACACCTGGCGATGCTTTTTAATGCCAAGTCGATCTGACTTTTGTAACGACATTTTTATATTCAAAATTTTGTATTAAAATATTGTAAAGAGAAAGAAACAGCTTGGCATTCTTTTGGCTGAATTTTAACGATGCCAACCTTTTGGGGTTGCACTTTACGACTCTGAGACTGACAGATCTGATTAAGTTTTTCGCTTTTGACTCCGTTGGTGTAAGACGGGATTTTTATTGGTCTCCTCCTCCCTCTCTGTCTAAATAATTGGGGTAGAATATTTTTATCATCTTTGCCAATAGAGTGATGCGTTAAGGACTTCTACATTATATTCCTCGTATTTACGATCCGGCCTTTGTGAAAACAGAACCTGGCTCTACTAATCAACGGTATAATGACTTAATAAATTAAATTTCCAAAGACCGTTTAAGAGTTAATCCTTTAGAAAACTTTTTTTATTGTTCATAAACATGAGGATGAACGATGTCAAAGATGATTCACACCTGAATATAGGAGTAAAATCCCCATATATTCTTTCGGTATTCGGCCTAATATTTCGCATTTGTAGAAAACATCTATTTGGCTTTGGCACACCCCTGTATAACGTACTAAGACACAATAACTTTTTGTTATCCCTAAGGTGCATGTCTGTTTACATCTTCACTTCTTGGATTCACTGTGAGAGCGGTCACAGTGAATCCAAGTGACGTCAAATTAAGTACAATACTTATGAATTATGTAGACTTAGCTGTTCTATTTTACGGACATAAGATGCTCGTGGTTCGAGTATGTATACGAGCAAAGCTTCCTAGATCTAATATAGTAGATCTAGGAAGCTTTGATACGAGCCCCACACATTAACTATGTCTGGTTTACATACATTGAGTAAATGTATCATAACTCAACAACAAATATCGGCAGAAAGACCGAAGTCCGTTTTTAGTTCCCCATCATACTATCGGTATGGTGAGCTTAGGTAATCCTGAAAATTTTCTACCTCAGTTTTTTGACTTTTTTACACGTTTTCAGGGACGAGGAATCCAAAAATGACAAAATTTGTATGGTGTCCGTCTATAGGGTGTCTGTTAGTTTGTTAGTCCGTTAGTGAGTTTGTTAGTTTGTGTAAACGATATCTCAAGAACAAATAGTCTCTGAGAAGTCAGATCAGTTTCAAAATATTATTTCGACATTGGGAAGAACCGTATTCATTTGCAACACTCGAATTAAAAATCTTCGTAAGTTATTATAAATTTACGATTTTCTTAACATGGGAGAAAAGGGCAAATTTTCACTTAAACGCCCTTTAAGTAAAAAACAGATATCAGGACAGTTTTAAAATATCAGTTTTCAAATCGGAATGAATGCCATAAACTATAAAAATGCTACTTTGAAAGTTTCGCAAGTTATTTGGAATTTACGAATTTCTTAACACAACAGAATAGGGTAAATTTACACATAAACGTTAATTTTGAGGGATATTTTCATCGTAAAGATGTCAGACCACTTTTGAAATAATATATAGAACACTGGAATGAATATTATTCACTACGAATAATCCAATATAAACAATTTTCAAGTTGTTGGAAATTTACGAATTTCTTAACATGCAGAATGCAGCAAAATTTCACATAAACGTCAATTTTGAGGGATATCTTCATCGTAAAGATGTCAGATCAATTTTACTTCCCCATCATACTATAGGTATGGGGAACTTAAAGTAATCGTGAAAATTTTTTAGTTCCCGTCATACTATAGGTATGGAGAACTTAAATAATCGTGAAAATTTTCGACCTCGGTTTTTTGACATTTTTACACGTTTTCAGGTGTGAGGAATCCGAAAATTACAATATTTGTATGGTGTCTGTTAGTGTGTTAGTCCATTAGTTTGTTAGTCAGTGTACACGATATCTCAAAAACAAATCGTTGCAGAGACGTCATATCAGTTTAAAAATATTACTTTCGACACTGGCAAGAACCCTATTCATTTACAACATTCGAATTAAAAAACTTCGTAAGTTATTAGAAATTTACGATTTTCTTAACATGGGAGAATAGGACAAAATTTCACTTAAACTTGCATTAAATGGAAACTTTTTACTGTAAAAATGTCAAACCAGTTTTAAAATATCAGTTTAGATGCCGGAATGACTATCATTAACTATAAATATGCTACTTTGAAAATTTCGCAAGTTATTGGAAATTTACGAATTTCTTAACATGGCAGTATAGCGCAAAATTTCACATAAACGTCAATTTTGAGAGATATTTTAATCGTAAAGATGTAAGACTACTTTTGAAATATTATTTAGGATACTGGCATGAATATCACTGACTATGAATTTTCCAATATGAAAATTTCCTAAGTTATTAGAAATTTACGAATTTTTTAACATGGCAGAATAGGTCAAAATTTCACACAAGCGTCAATCTTGAGGGATATTTTCATCGTAAAGGTGTCAGACTACTTTTGAAATATTATTTAGGATACTGACATGAATACCATAGAGTATGAATTTTCTAATTTAAGAAATTCGTAAGTTATTTGTAATTTACGATCCTCTTAAAATGGCAGAAGAATACAAAATTGAGCATAAACGGCCATTTTCAGGATCATAAATATATCAGACAACTTCAAAATAACATTTATGATACTTGTATGAACATGTCTGATTACAAATATTCTAATAGGAAAATTTCGTAAGCTATTCGTTATTTAAGTTTTTATCAACATAACAAAATAGAAAATTTCTATAATAAATATGCATTTTCAGGATTGTTGCATTGGAAATAGTAGCATGAAAAGTAAAGTACGAAATCTACCCTAATAAAATAAATTAATTGATTAGAATAAGATAAATATATCGAAGTGAACGGTGGATAGCCTATTAGGCGGGGATTACATTCTGTCACTGTGTCAAGCGTTTTTTTTTTATTCATTTCTCTTAACATGATAACTATGTTAAGAGAATGTCCTGTTCTAGAAATTTCAGAATGTATATGGGTTATTCCATGTCAAATCAACACACTGTTTAGGACGGACCCTCTCAGAATTTTACGAAACTTGGTAAATTAAGAGTCTTAACATAGTTAAAAATAAAATTGTTAAAAAAAATTTTTTCATGCATATAATTAAAAAGTTATTAATTATTAATTATTTAAATTTTCTTTAAAAATTGCTCTATTTATAGGCAGTTAAACTTCATTTTCTCAAGAACTATAAAAGATACAAGTACACATTTGATCTTGTTTTAAAGCTCTTTTAATAAGCTTTAATTTGATATATAATTTGTAAAGAAATTTAAATTTTAAAATTTAAATTAAATTTATTAAAAATTTTAAATTTAAATTTTTCAAAAAACGACAATTTTAAAATTCTGAAAAAATTCACAAAATTTCTTTGTATTATTCTCTTACATTTCCCCAAGTTTCATTTTGGGATCTTAATGGGATCTGATGATCTTGGAAGAAAAGGTTTCACATGTATGGCTAAATCAAGTTATACTGAATTTTGTTTTTAAATAAAAGTCAAATTTTCATAAGCCTAATATTATTCTAATATATTAAAATATTAAGTACAATAATCATTAAATATTCATTCTAAAACAATTGCTCATTCATTTCAAACAGACAAACAAAATAAGAATAATGATTTTTTTTTTTTTTTTTTTTTTTTTTTTAACAACTTGTGTTAATTACCTCAGGAAAGGTTCAGGATATTAGAGAGCTTTTCTTTTTCTTCAGTTGGTAAAATGTACACCCGACCAGTGGGTGTAATAGGATTCACTCTGCAAATTACATCTGTGCTGGGTATCCACAGAACATCAGGTGTTAATGGGTAAGAAAATGATGGTGCAGGTCCTGGAGGATGAAGAAAAGTAACTTTAACTTCGTTTTCTTCTTCATTTTTTTCTAATACATAACTTAGCCACCATCTCTCATTGTACATAGAAATTATATATCCATTTATGTCTGTAAAATTTATATTCTCTCCAGAAGAAGTGACTGAATAGCTGACTGATGATGTAGCAAATGAGAACGCTTTGGTGTTAATTTTGGTCCCACAGCTTAACGGAAAAAAAGCATGTAACTTCTGGGTTCCTTTTATTGGGATTGCCCGACTAAAGCGATGAGCCAGACGTTCTGCATTTGTGACATATTCATCTTGTCTGACATAGCTGAAGTTCATTTTGTTAGAAAGATTAGATTCAGCCCACTCATACAGTTGTAAAGGTGTCATTATCTGATTTTGATAGGGCCTCTGTAAACTTGCTCTCGCTGCTTCTCTCTTTACAGTTCCACCAACTCCATCACATGGGCCTTTACCATGAGCGGTAGCTGAAAAGTGCCATTCAGCTTCGATTCCGAAATCTGTCTTATGACAGCACAGGTTCAAAAAATTCTTTTTATTTTTGTATTGCGCACCTGAGCCATCAGAGAAATAAAATATTTTTTTCACTCTGTTGTCAAATTTCGATTTCAAAAAATCAATAAGTTTCTGCTGGAATAAGTTTACTGCCACTGTGTTGTGTTCAAGGCACTCAGAAATTATAACAAAACTATGGTGTTGAATTTCATTTTCAGCTTTGAAATAAATAATGAAAGGATGGATAGTTGCTTGATCATTGTTCCAATGGTATGATTGGGCTTCATCTTGTATAACAAAGCTATAATTTTCTGAAAAATCACAAATTACTACCATTTCTGACATAGATAAATTTTCTTTTGTGTATGCCATAAAAGAACTTTGTTGCTTGGCAATAAAATCATGACGGAGAAGAACTTTAAGGTCATGACAGAAAATGTCAACAAATTCCTCGGCAGATTTCTGCAATGTTTCCAGATTGCATCTGTCAACTGAAATCCACTGACGAAAAGTCACTGTTTCAATCATATTCTCTTCAAGTCCGTCATTTAAAATGTCTTTTATTTCTGCAGTACCCGGACAACTAAGACAGTTGGAAAAATAACAGTCAATTGAAGCTGGATTACACACCATTTTTATAAGGCAGTCCTTATAATTATTTATTTTCCTATCCGTGAAAGTGCTCATCTTTGAATTTTCTATCTTTAACTTTACATTTTGGTGAATAGTACACACACAAACTGAGTGAGTACCACTTTGCCCAGCTAATATACAATTTTTTGGGCGTAGTTCAGCAAATTTTGAAAAGCCGACTTGAAATGTAGGTGATTTTTCTTGAAAGAGTTTGTATGCTTCTTTCAAATTGCTGAGCATTAATCTTTTTGAGACTTTTACCTTCAAGCCCTCACTATCTTTCATTGAAATGCAGTCTTTGATTCCTGGCATAGGTCTGCTTACTTCATCACTTTCATAAAACTGTTTTATGAGATCAGCAGTTTCTGTGGACAAATTTTTCCCTGGCCTTTGATCTGGAGTTGACAAAATCCCTTTCTGTTCTAAAAGTTTTTTAGCCCGCCTAACTTGATAGTTGGGAGCATTGAACATTGTAGCTATTTTTCTTATGCTCCAACTGTCAGGTAACAAAGTTAATATCATAATTTTCTTTTTTCTACTACTGCAGTTTTGATAGGCATTTATTAAATGATTTGTCATCTCATCTTTTGAAAGATCTTCATCACTAGAAGAATTAGCATGATGCAGAAGTTTCCGTTTAACAGCAGAATTAATTTTTTTGGCTTTTTCACGAGAATATTTCTTGTACCTACACCTTTTTTTGTCTACTGGTGATTCACCTAACTCTATAAGAGAGTTGTTAAGCGATTTCAATGATTCATTATTTAATGAAGTATCTGTGAAACAATCATCTGCTCTATTATTAAGTTCAGATTGACTGGTGCTAGGGCAATCTTCTGGATCAGTAGATTTACTATCATTCCTCATCTTTGAAAGATCTTTCCTACAGTTGTCACATACTTTAGAATTTTCAGGCATTTCTGGTACTAAAGAATACATCCATGGCATGACAAGTCTTAATCCTTTTCTCACATGAGAGTGACAAGATTTTTTGAAGGGATTAAAGCAATTCATAGTATACAGTGTTTTTCCTTTGTTATCCATGATGAAATTTATTTAAAGGAATTTATTTGAAATTTTTTAAATATAAGAACAAATAAATAAAATTAAAATAAAGTAGTAAATGCTCATAAGCAGACAACTAGAAACTTTCAGCAAAGTGGAAACTTTTTAAAGCACAAAAAAATTCCAGAGAGTATTACAAAGGATCCTACTAGTAAAATTAAGACTATACATTCACTGAACATAATATTCCAAGAAAGATGAGTCATACATAGAACAATAGATTGCTGCTAACTTGGCTGAACAGGCAAGAACATGTACCTTATTTCATCATTGGTTTTCAGTTTTAAACAAAGGAGGAGCAAAGAATCTATGAATAGCCAATAACTATAGATTCTGTGTCTGAACATGAAAATAAAATAACTTGTTCTATTTTGTTCAGCTATCATTAAGATAAACAAAGTATAGATGTGTAATGGAATAATATAAATTAAGTTTGTGTATATATGAATGAATTTAACTTCACATATTTAAAAAAAAAAAAAAAATCTGATATTAATTAAAAACAAAATTAATTTTAATTTGATTTGAATTAATTTTAAAATTATACAAATGGTGGAAACTCACATACTACATGTCTAAACAATGCAAATATTTTCAATATTAGTCAATATTTAATTATTGAAAATAAACTCTTAAAATATTGTCTTTTTTTTTTTTTTTTGTTAATTGAGTTTTTTTAAATTACCATAATTGAAAAATTCCTAGTTAAAAATAAATTTTTAACTAGGATTATTTTTTAAGAAAGTAATTATATAAGGTATACAATGCTAATTATATGAAATTTATCAAATTCAATATAAAAAGCAAATTTCAAAATGCAGCAATTTTACCATATACATGTGGAACTTGCCCTCCATGTAACATAGGATCCCATCATGATCCCAAAATGAAACTTGGAGAAATGTTAGAGATGAGTACAAAGAAATGTTGTGATTTTTTTCAGAATTTTAAAATTGTCGTTTCTTTAAGAAATTCAAATTTTAAAATTTAAAAAATTTTAATTTTAATTTAAAAATTTTAATTTTTGACAAATTATGTATCAAATTAAAGCTCATTAAAAGGGCTTTAAAACAAGATAAAGATTAAGCTTGTATCTTTTTTAGTTCTCGAGAAAATGAAGTTTAACTGTCTCTAAATAGAGCATTTTTTAATGAAAATTTGAATAATTATTAATTAATAAATTTTTGATTAAATGCACGATTTTACTTTTTTAACCATTTTTATTCATAACTAAGTTAAGGCTTTTGATTTACCAAGTTTCATGAGATTCTGAGAGGGTCCATCCTAAAATTGCTTCAAACTGTGTTGATTTGACATGGAATTACCCATATATATGATGGGGAACTGAGCAGAGTCCACCTATGCCAACTAGTTTAAATATTACTAAATAATAACAGGAGACTTGGCGTCGGAATATTGAAAACCGAATAAACTACTACGTCAGAAACGCCAAAGAAAAATATTGGAAATGCATACAGCTTTTTCGGCAACCTTAAGCGTGCCGTCTTCAGTGCAAAAGGGATTCTGAATCTGCAGAAGTGCTCGTATATATTGGAGAAGGGCCGTATTTAGTTCAACCAATAAGATTACGGGAAAGGTGGGGAGAGTGGCCAATAGGAATTTAATAAAGTTAGCTGTGTAAACAGTAGAAAAATTAAGAAAATGTGGACTGAATATAAAATTTCCAACAGTCAGACAAATAGGGAATAGCGAAATCACAATTTACAAGGTTTTTAAAATTTTTATAATTATGAAAAGCTGCAAAGAAATCGAGTTCATGAATGGATTTAGATCTGCAAATTATTTTAGCTGAATTCAATTTAAAATTATGATTTTCCTCCCTGCAATGTTTAGAAATAGCTGATTTATTGGTTTCTTGCTTGCGGACGTAATTCATATGTTCTTTTAGACGAAACATAAGACTGCGTTTAGTTTGGCCAATATATGATGCACCACACTGACAGGAAATACTATAAATACCCCAAGAATTATGCATATCAATGGGATCTTTTAACTGAGAAAAGGTGAGTTTATTGGAAGGCGAAAATATTATTTTAAAATCATATTGTTTGAGAATTTTAGCTATGGTTTGACTGGATTTAGGAAAATAGGGTAAGACAATACTGATATTAGTAGAGACTGACTTAGTAGACGAAATACGAGGGAGTTGTAATTTTTGGATAGCTTTGTCTATA